>JAIOTZ010002604.1:0-13910 GCA_023374045.1 Limonium bicolor
GTCTCGTCCGCCTGTTATGTGGCGGTTTGCTCTTCTGTGTTGTCCGCCTGTTATGGAGCGGTACAGCTCTGTCTCGTCCTTCTACCTTGGCCGCCAAAATGAGGCGGTGCCTAGGCGGTTAAGGCAAGTCGTGTGCCTTCTCACGTGCCTCTCTGGTAATCCCTTATAATATATATGTTTATTTGGCATTTTCCTACATTTAACACATATAATACATCAATTAATAAAACAATATAAATATAGGAAAAAACCCAAGATAAGTGAGAAACATTACTAAAAAATGTGCAATAATAAGGTGATTAAACCTTAATAAGTCTATATGTTTTGCACTTATCAAACTTCCTCACACTTGACTTTTGCTTGTCCTCAAGCAAATAAGGAATAAAATTATCTCAAGCCTAAAAATAAAAACAAGACAAAATAAGTGTAGAAGGGAATTTAGACAAAGTGACAATTGAAAGAATAATTCTGCATTAGAAGTAGGGTTTTATAAACAGTGAAGAAGAAAAATTTAATAAAAGCATAGAAAAACTAGACTGCAGAAACAAGTTAGATTAACCTGGGATTTTCAACCAATTTCAATTCTCTACCCGGAATGACAAGGGGTGTGAAGTAATGCCTTATTCCGCAATACCTTTCAACACCACGTACGTCATATTTATAAATATAAATTGCAATTATTATTACATTTTTTTTGAATGTGCAATGTATAAACAAAGCACATATTATTTTTATATAATTTTTTTTTGAATTGCATTATTTTTCTGTACCCCAGACTTTTCTCTCTATCCTTGTAGCGGTGTTGGGTCTTCTATCCCAGGTCACGAGACCTTAGGTAGATAGGTGTTAAAGCACCCCGAAGAACTTAATAACCAGATAGACGAGACCTGTTTTGGTTAGAAAAATTCATAAACAGCGGAGTACCTTTTCTTTCCTTGACTTTCCACATATTTCCATAATCCCAAGCTAAACTAAATTGGTTTTTACAATCAGCGATCTATCATTTTCCGAGTGAAAATAGGATTTTGAGGAAAATAATTATATACAAACTCCTTTAAATAAAACCATCTTTCAGTTGTCACTTGACATAATTTCAAACACTTCTACAATTATTTTATCTCATTTTTTTTGTAATAATTTTTTTTATATAGGCAGTTAGAGTAGCAAAAAGCGAGTGTGGCGTTATCGAACAACTGTCATATTTCAGGAAAGGTCTCTCCTTCCCCACACTTAAGAGGAATGTCCTCATTGTTCAGAATTAAATTCAAGAAAAGGACCTTTCAAATATGACAGACTCATAAAGGATTAAATAAATACGGGTTGAACATAATATAAATAAAGGAAGAATTGAAACTCCCCTTGTATCGTAGATTGAGGAAGGTATCCTTCCTCACACTTAGAGATTTGGTAGGGGTGAGACGTTCCTCACACTTAAGTTTGCGCAAGTGTTCAACCCAAGATATCGAAATTCCTGGGGCAAACTGAGGTTGCTTCCATATGCGAGTTCAGCTATATGTTCGAATATTTATTCTGAAAAGAAAATCATATATAGCCAGCAGAACTCAAGTGGCACAAAAAGAAAATAATAATATGAAAAACATAAATAATTAGGCATAAATACTTAAGCAAAAATAATAAAGTACTACATAAAATAAAAACATGAAGCAAACTGAAGATTGGGGGCGTGCGCGGCTTTGTTGTTCTTCTCTGTATCGGGCTCGAGCAAAATAGAATTGGGGAAGAAACTGATTTGAAGAAACGCAGTTGAAGCTCTCCTTTTTTTTCTATTCGAGTTGCGACTGCGTGCTATTAGGCGGACGTGACTTGTGTGGCGCCCGCTTGTTATTAGGCGGTCACGGGTGTGTGCGTCCGCTTCGTTTGAGGCGGTAAGGAGTGTGTGGCGTCTGCCTGTAAAGTGGCGGACAAGGCAGGAGGAGCGGATCGGCTGAGTGACGTCCGCTTGTAAAGAGGCGGTAGGCCTCGTGTGGTGTCCGCTTCTGTTGAGGCGGATAGGAGGCGGACACCCTCTGTTCGTATTTTTTTTTTGATTTCAATAAATGAAACAATAACAAATGAACAAATTAAACATTAGTAGACATAAAATAATAATTAGCAGTTATATTAAATAAAATTAAATGTTAGTAGTTAGCCGACACAATATTAAACGTTAGTAGTTAGAGACAATGGAAAGAAATGACAGAAAATTAAATGACATAAATTATAAGTTAGTAGTTAGTAAGACAATGGAAATTAAATGACAATAATATAAGAGTTAGTAATTAGATGTCAGAAGTCAGATGTCCGTAGTCATATGTCCAAAGTCAGGTGTCCAATTAATATTAACAGGTTATTAGATAATTAATATTAACAAAATATAGTAGATAATTAATATTAACAACAAGCAAAATATTATAGACATAATATTAACAGAAAAAAGAGAACATAATATTTATAATTAACAGGTGAATAATCCGGGGCTTAGGAACTAGAATAATTCTAGTCCCCGGCAACGGCACCATTTTGCAGACCTTATATCGTGAGTGGTTTAAACTGGTGTAAAAATAAAAGAAAAGAAATTAAAAACTCAAAATAAACGTCGGGCTGTAAACAAATCCCGGTCGTAGTAGTAGTAAAAATGTAAGCGACCGGATATCTGAAATACCCCAAACCTTGGTATGTTGATTAAACATTTAAAACATGATTTACTAAGACTAAAAAGAGTCTTAGAAACATTAGTAAACAATTTAAACAAAAAGAAAACACAAAATGTGCTTTAAAGTCAATAAGAGCTAAAATGTGCTCTAAGCTTGGAATAAGCTTGGGTAAGACCTAATGAACTTACAAGACCTAATATATTTTAATGAACATATTAAATCTATTACCAAAGAAAACCAAGCTTGAAAAACAAGTTAAAACACAAAATGTGCTTTAAGAAGTCTTAAAGCACATTTTTGAAAAATTGTCTTGTAAATGAGTTTTGAGTGGCTAAATGTCCGAAATACCCCAAACCTAGTTATGTTGTTCAAGCACCTAAATAGGGTGTAATAAGACTAAAAAGAGTCTTAGAAACCTTACTAAACAAATTTAAACAAAAGGAAACACAAATGTGCTTTAAAGTCAATAAGAGCTAAAATGTGCCCTAAGCTTGGGATAAACTTGAGTAAGGCCTAATGAGCTTACCAAGACTTCATTTATATACTAATGAACATATTAAACCAATTACCAAAGAAAACCAAGCTTGAAAACAAGTTAAAACTCAAAATGTGCTTTAAGAAGTCTTAAAGCACGTTTTTGAAAAATTGTCTTGTAAATGAGTTTTGAATGGCTAAATGTCCATCATTACTCTTAAATATATATGTGTACTATATAGTATCACATTTGGGTGGCTATATTAGTGGGAAATCAAAAATTTCACTTCTATGTGCCTTGTATAGGTGAATAGTACTTTTTATAAGCTAGTTTGTAACATATGTTGTATTAAGTAATTAAATTGACAAACAAAGACTAAAATGCCCTTATACTAATAGGGGGCCGGTTTTATAAGGTGGTGACTCACCACTCTCTAGTTAAGGTATAAGTAATTAAAGCAAACTAAGTAAAACTACTTTTTACTTTATAACATAAATATCTTCTAAAAGCAAACTTCTATCTTCATTCTCATTTCTTCCTTCATTCCACGGTTTGCAAACACACTCTTCTTCCTTTCTTCTTGTTCTCTCACGGTAATACCACTATCACCATTAGAGCTCCACCTTTGACCACTTGCCAAATCTAGCTCACTTGTCCAAATCAAAAACAAATACCACCAATCTCTTCCTCTCATCAAGCTCTTCATTCCTATCTTCTCAAAACTCCTAGAGCCCCATTTCGGTGCCAAGGTGTTCCACCATTGAAGGAGCTTGAGCTTGGATTTCTACATATTATTACTCTCCTTTACTTCTAGGTAAGGAATCTCAAACAAAAATCAAGTTTCCTTCTTGTTTTTGTCATGTCCGAAAATACACATTGATATAACTCATTGTGTGACTTTGTTCTAGCTTCATTTCAACTCTTCATGGACTAGGTGGAGTCCTCTCTTGTTGTATACCCAAACTCTCTTCAAAGAACAAGGTAAAACAACTACATTAATGTTTTGAAACAATGTCAAATTAGGGTTTACAATGAGATGAAGCTTATAGCTTGAATACTCATTATAAAGTTTGTATATTGTTTAGAACTTGTCAAAGAAGCAAGTACTCTATTGGTTTTCTAAAGGAAACAAGAAAGAAGTTATCTTGCAAAAGAGGTAAATCTACTAACCTAATGCTATTTTAATGCCTTAGGAGAAATGAGCTTATAATGCTTATTAAAACTATCTAAAGAGCCAATGGGGAGTGACTTAGTAAAGTGTTCTCAAGAGATTAGTAAAAGGGCATATGTGTGTTGAGTGTATTTGCAGGTTAAAGGCATATACATTGTGGAAATTCAGTGTTTATGATTTAAGCACTTTAAGGGCCTAAGAGCCATGCATTTTAAGGGCCTAAGTGCCATGCAATTTAAATAGTGCACTATGTTGTAATGTGGTGTAAATTTGGTGAAATTATGTATGTGAGTGTTCTTGATGATTTTAGATGATCTTGTGTGTTTAAAGGAGAAGGTAAAGTGTTTTGGCTTAGCAATGTTCTAGGAGAACCCATGTCAAAATTTAGGTAAGAAGCAAGAAGTTTTAAGTGTTACATAAGGGTTGGTGAGTTAGAAAGTGTAGGAGATGAATAAGAAGTTCATGATGTTTTAAAAGAATTTTGATGAACTAGGAAGTACTCTAGAATGTAATAAGGACTTAGGCATGATCTTGAGATTTAAGTAGGTACCAAAGTCACTTTGGGACTTAGGTAAATACCTAGGCAAACTTTGGTAGAATAAGGAGGAGTGTACACTAGGAAAAGAGTTTCAAGAAGGAGATAAGGAATTAGTGTGAGAGATGATGTTAAGTTAAGAAGAAAGCATTTTGGGATAGTAGTTACCATAGGTGAGAAACACCATCTAGGAAACCTAGTATGAAATAACATAAGTGTTAAGGAATTTTTACAAGGAAATGAGTAAAGGCTTAAGGAGTTAGAAAATGAGTTTCATGGATGTTGTATGTGGATGTAAGGTTACCAAATGTTGCTAAGAAGCATTAAGAGGCCTTAGGAGAAGTTTGGTGAAGAATTGGCAAGTTTAGGTAAGTTTAGTAGGCGACCGACCCAGGGGCCGACCCAGTTTGTGGGTCGGTCGAGTCTCTGTAAAATGTTAGAAAGATGTTCGGTGACGGTCCGACCCAGAAGGGTGGGTCGGACATGGGTCGGTCGAGCCTCTGTAAAATGTTGGGAAAATGTTCGCACATGGACCGACCCAGAATGGTGGGTCGGACATGGGTCGGTCAAGGTAAAGTTTTTCAGACCCGAAGACCACTGGGAGGGTCCGACCCAGTTGTGGGTCGGACGGTGGGTCGGTCGGACCAAAACATGTAAAAAAAAAAAACAGAAAGGAATGTGACTTATGTAGTTAACCCTAGGGTATTTAATGAAGGTAACCTAGGGTAAGATGGGCATTAAAACATGTCATACAAGCATGTTGAATATATAGTAAGTGTGAAGTTAAATAATTAATTAACCGACCTTACTAATGTGTATAGGATTCTCTCAAGGTGGGAACGAAACAAGGCAAGGACCAAGGTATGGTTTTCTTGCAGTCTGTTGCCTAACGGTTTACACCGGCTTGGGTGTTGTTTGTTTTCTGAGTGTTTACGACCTTATAAGATTAAGGCATGAAAGGAGTTTACAGTTGTTATGTATTATGATGTTGTGTTATTATGACTCTTTTCCCCTTGGTGTGTCTAACAAGACCTAAATGTTGCTTGTATGTGACTTGACAAAAATGTTGTGTGATCACTAACAAGTGCTAACCGGGGGAGTGAGGAGTCCGGTTGTTCCGGCCACGCGTGTGATGGATGGGGGTCGATATCATATCCGGTTCGGCTCTCTTGGTGTATGTATAGGTAGTATTCCAATTTGGTTTCTACCTTCCCTTAGCTTATCCAAAGCTAATTACTGACTCACGTCGGGCCATAGGGGCATACGTATGTTATTTCGGAGTGCTCGGGATTACTATATCCGACACGCCTTTGGTATAAGTTAACCGTTCTATATAACCGGACGGTAACGAGGATGGTAACGAGCTTAACATGGGGCCGGTAAAACCCCTAGGCTCTCATGGTATACTAACTATGGTGGAAGGTTCCTTGTGAGGACCACGTTATGGTGTTATGTATTGATGTTGTGATGCTATGCAATTTCCCTTGCTATGCTATGGTATATGTATAATATGTTGGTTGTTCTAAAATGAATGCCATGTTAATATGACAATTGGTTGCGCGTATCCCGTTAGTCGATGGGCTGCGCGTTAACCATACCAGCAAAGGTGCTGACCCCTCGGGGGCCCCATATTTTATTTGATTGCAGGATGAGGATCGAAGAGGCTGAGTGGCTCTAGGTCCTAGGCGGTAGATATACTTTTGGATAAGTAGGTTGTTGAGCCCGGGATGCGCCTGTGCTCCCGAGGCGTATATGTTGATACCTTGTTATACAGTTATGGATGATTCTGGTTTGGAGACGGTTTGTAAATTAAATACTCGGTATGGTTGGTTATGTTTATATATATGGATGTTAGTTACTATGCTCGGGAGTCTGATCATCAGACCGATACACTTGTATTTATTCTGCCTAGTTAACCACGTGGGTGGTTAACGGCGTTGTAACACCAAAGCGATAGTTATTATTTGGTTGGTTATTTCCGCTGCGACTTCGGTAGATGATAGGAGCGTTGTAGGGGTGTTACAAAAAGTGGTATCAGAGCGAAGTATCGCTCTGATGACTAGAATACCGAGCTTAGGGATATACCGAGTTAGGAAACCTAGCTACAGTTACCTAGGTGAACAGATTTGGAAAGGTTAACCACTAACCAAGTGTGGAATACCTGGTTGTCGGGAAGATGTTAACATTGGACCGATAAGTGTGCAAGCAAATGCTAATGAATATTCATATGAATTCAGATGCAGGTAGACCGCGAGGTCGAGGCCGCGGACGCGGTACTGGAGATATGGGTGACCAGGGCGAGAACCCTACGGCACAGACTATGGCTGAGGCAGTTGCAGCCGCCGTAGCCCAGATGGTCCCCCAGATTGTAGCTGCGGTGCAGCAGGGGCAACAGCCCGGAGTTCAGCCACCACCACCACCGCCACGTGAGACCAATTGGGTCAAGGCGCTGGCTGATGAGGCCGCCATCATTTCATGGGGAGACCGATCCCCGTAAGCTAGAGCGTACATCTCCGAGTTGGAGACCGCCTACGAGACTTTGGCCGTACCTGCTGAGGCTAAGGTCCGACTTGCCGCCTACTACTTGAAGGGGTCGGCACAGAGTTGGTGGAAACTGGTGAGGGAGGACAGGATGACTGATCCTGAGTTTGGATGGAGGGAGTACACGGCTCTGCTGCGAGCCAAGTATTACCCGGTGCATGTGCAGGAGGCAAAGCGCCTCGAGCTTGACAGTCTGAAGCAGGGGGATAAGATGTCGGTTGATGACTACTATACCGCATTCACCGGCCTTATCCACCTGTTACCAGACCTTGGGTATTCGAACCGGTGTTGGTGAACCGGTTCTACAATGGACTGAGCCACCGTCTCCGCTATGGGATGGGGCCAGCTGAGTATACCACCTTGCAGGTAATTAGAGTACCTTATTGTGAATCAATTTATACCATGAGGTGAATGCTAATGTGAGTTGGTGAGTTTGTTTTGCGGGGCATGACTGACATCCTAAAATTCAGGAGTGCTATCATGCCGCTGCAAAGGTTGAAATTACCGTCCGTCTGAGGGACGAGGAAAATGCGCTCAAGCGCAAGGCCACCAACGAGGGCCAAAATCAGCAAGGGTATGGGGGAGGAAAGAAGAAGAACCCTACCCTCAGCCCCAGAAGGGCCAGTACCAGGGTGACAAGGGCCAAGCCCAGACCACCACAGCTGATGAGCCACTGAAGCTCACGTACGCGTATGCGGCGAAGCCTCTACGCTCCTACCCGCAAAAGCAGCTAGCGCGGGTTCTGAACCGGAGCGCCACTTTTACTGTAAGTGGTGCAATGGAGACCACCCCGGCAAAGACTGCAAGGGGAATAATGTGAGGTGCCGCCACTGCCAGAAGATGGGGCACCGTGAGTTTGAGTGTTGGACGAACCCCAACGCAGAACTACAAGCCAAAGGGCAGTGGAAGGGTAACACTACCACGACCACTGAAGGCCCGAAGGCGATTACTCAGCAGACTTCTGACAGGAAGTACACTGAATCCCAGAAGGGGAAGGCTACGGGGTCCGGCAAGGCCACCCTGAATGTGGTGGACCGGTCTGAGGCACCAGGATCCTCTTCGAGACCAGGTACCGCCTAAACTGATAAATGAAAAAGTGATTGCTTACCGCATTTCATGCATGAGTGTTAGCAAGTCTAAGGGTATAAACATATAAGTAAAGAGTTAGAACATAATGTGGAAAACACCTAAATTAGGCAATTTGAAACTTAGGAACCTTCAATCTGCTATCCAATCCCACCCGCACCAAACCCTGAAGAAACCGCCATCAACATCAACGACTTTCCATTGGAGCAATGTCAGGTTATCCAGCCAGGTATGATACTCTTAAATGGATACCTGACACCGGAAGCACAAATCCACATCATCAGACGATGCGACGAACTTGGAGCAAAACCAGGAGGGTTCTACACACCCGAATACCCGAACGGAGCAAGGATGCAATTGAAGATGATGTGCATGGGTAAGGACTGGAACCCTTACACCAAGTCATATCAAGAAGTACGAGCTGAAGATGGAGCAACAGTAGCAAGCATACCAGAGGAGTTCCACGCGGTCGTTAACACGCCGTGGGAATTGCTCAGCAAGTTGAGACGGAATCAATTCCAAGTGTAAGGGCAGATTTATGCATTGTAAACTTCTACCAGAAAGGTGGACGTTTGGGTATGCACCAAGACAAGGACGAGTCACCCGAGTCTCTAAGTAAGGGAGTACCCGTGGTGTCTTGGTCCATTGGTGATACCGCTGTGTTTGTATATGGCGAGCAGAAGCGTGCTGATCTCGCAAAGAAGCTACTTCTGAAATCGGGGGATGTATTAATCATGGGTGGGCAATCAAGGATGCTATACCATGGCATCAGAAGATCAAACTGAATACCGCACCGTCGGCAGTGATCAATGCCACACACATGAAACCCGGACGTTTGAATTTGACCTTCAGGCAGTTTTAAGCCTTGTATAATTATGTGGTGAACCAGTATGTATTAAGGATGTTGTAAGTGTGAATCATGGCGACAGTATAAGCCAATGAATGTTGTAAAAGGTGTGTTAATGAATAAAGTGGAGTTGTTTGAAGCATATAACGTGTTGTTACCCATACTTATTAGTTTGCCAATGAATTAGGCTGTGCACTCGGAACGGGAGGTATACTGAGTGTCTGCAATAAGGCAGAAGCCGGCAAGAGCGGCACAATCCTCACCGGTACCTTTCCAGTGAATGGCGTGGATGCATCGATCTTGTTCGACTCTGGAGCCTCACACACATTCATTCGCTATCATTTGCGAAGAGGCTGGGGTTAGATGGTGAAGAGATGCCAGACTTCGTGGTCTCTCCCGTCGAAAGAGCGATCAGATGTACCCGCTACTACCGAGATGCTGTTTCGAATCATGGATGAGGAGTTTCCGATCGACTTGATAGAGTTCGACGGACTGGGTTTTGATGTGATTGTCGGGATGAACTGGTTGGAGCGGTACAAGGGTAGAATCCTATGTGCCGAGCATCGACTGCTTCTTAGGAGTCCATCTGGGGTTACTATATCATACCGCCAGAGGCCCAGGGAGCCTTCGACACAGATCATCACCGCCATGGCCATGTATCGTGAGTTGCGACGGGGAAATGATGTATACCTCTGCTATGTCCAGGACATAGAGAGAGACCCTGAGTTTAGCCCAGGTGCCGGTAGTGTCGGAGTTTCCTGATGTATTTCCTAAGGAACTGCCGGGCATGCCGCCACACGAGAGGTTGAGTTTGAGATCGACTTGTTCCGGGCACCGGACCCATTGCGAAAGCACCTTACCGTATGGCTCCAGCAGAGATGACAGAGCTCAAGGAGCAGCTGCGAGACCTACTCGACAAGGGCTTTATCCGCCCTAGTGTGTCACCATGGGGAGCGCCGGTCCTCTTCGTGAAGAAGAAGGACGGTAGCCTCCGCCTATGTATAGATTATCGGGAGCTGAATGCTGTTACGGTGAAGAACCGTTACCCCTTGCCACGCATCGACGATCTATTTGATCAGCTTAGGGGAGCATCAGTATTCTCCAAGATAGACCTACGTTCCGGATATCACCAGATTGCCATCCGTGACAGTGACATCGAAAAGACAGCTTTCAGAACTAGGTATGGGCACTATGAGTTCACCGTTATGCCGTTTGGCTTATCAAACGCACCAGCAAAGTTCATGGACTTAATGAACCGTTTGTTCCAAGATCAGTTGGACAAATCAGTGGTAGTCTTCATCGATGACATACTTGTGTATTCGAAATCGAGAGGTGAGCATGAAAGCCACCTAAGATGTATTGCAGACGTTGAGAAAGAATCAGCTGTATGCTAAATTTTCTAAATGTGAATTTTGGTTGAACCAAGTATCATTCCTTGGACATGTGATATCTGAGGCCGGGATCGCTGTTGATCCGGCAAAGATAGATGCAGTGCGCACCTGGCCTAGGCCGAAGACAGTTACCGACATCAGGAGCTTCCTCGGTCTGGCAGGTTACTATAGGAGATTTGTGAGGGACTTCTCCAGTGTCTCGAAGCCGATGACTTCCTTGATGAAGAAGGATGCACCATTCGAGTGGACAGTCGACTGCGAGAGAGCTTTCACGAGTCTCAAGGATGCTCTGACATCTGCACCGGTTCTGACATTACCAGACGGTCCAGATGGTTTTGAGGTCTATTGCGACGCATCAGGCAGGGGTATGGGTTGTGTGTTGATGCAACACGGGAAGGTCGTGGCTTACGCCTCCCGACAGCTGAAGAAGCATGAGGAGAACTACCCTACCCACGACTTAGAATTGGGGGCCATTGTCTTCGCACTGAAGATATGGCGACATCACTTGTATGGGGTAAGTGTGACGATTATTCTGACCACAAGAGCTTGAAATACTTGTTCACTCAGAAAGAGTTGAACATGAGGCAGAGAAGGTGGGTTGAATTCTTGAATGATTATGATATCGATTTACAGTATAAGGAGGGTAAGGCAAATGTGGTAGCTGACGCATTGAGTCGCCGAGCACACTCTCTCCATTCGCTAGTCTCTCATACTGGCTTGGTTGAAGAGGTGCGGAGTGCTCAATGACGGATCAGTATATGTGGAAATTAGACAGAAGCTTATTGATGGCACATTCGAGGGTCAGAAGTACGACTTCAGACTCCACGATGATGACCTGATTAGGCTCAATGGCCGATTGTGTATACCGAGGAGTAGCGCTGAGCTGAAGGAGCGCATATGAGTGAATCCCATTGTTCTACTACTTCGATTCACCCCGGAGCTTCAAAGATGTATAAAGGTATGAAAAGATACTTCTGGTGGGCTGGAATGAAAAAGGATGTAAATGACTATGTGTTGAGGTGTCTCACTTGTCAGAAGGTCAAGTTTGAGCACCGACGGCCTGGTGGTATGGTGCAGCCAATGCCAGTGCCGGAGTGGAAGTTCCATGACATATCTATGGACTTCGTGGTAGGGCTTCCGCCTACAAGGGGAGGTCTAAATATGATTTGGGTGGTAGTTGACCGACTGACCAAGGTGTCTCGATTCATTCCGATGAAGGACACCTGGAAAGTGGCAAATTGGCAGAATTATTCGATAAAGAGATTGTAAGACATCATGGTGTACCAAAGACGATAGTATCTGACAGAGATACCAGATTCTATCCAGATATTGGAAGTCTACACGAGAGGCACTTGGTACTGAACTGAAATTGAGCACGGCGTTTCACCCACAGACCGATGGTCAGAGTGAGCGCACTATACAGACACTTGAGGATATGCTACGTGCATGTGCACTTGATTTTCAGACCAGCTGGATTGATAAGTTACATCTGATCGAGTTTAGCTACAACAAACAGCATGCATCGATCAAGATGTCTCCCTTCCAGGCATTGTACGGTAGACCATGCCGCACACATTATGCTGGGATGAATCGAGTGAGACGGTCATTATAGGACCAGAGTATCTTGAGCAAGTTCAGGCAGAAGTTCGCCAGATCAGGGCTAATATGAAAGCAGCTCAGGATAGACAGAAGTCGTACGCAGATGTGCGCCGACGTGACCTGGAGTTCGCCGTGGCGATCAGGTATTTTTGAGAGTATCCCCCATGAAGGGAGTATTTCGTTTTGGTCAGAAGGGCAAGTTGAGCCCGAAATATGTAGGTCCTTATGTTGTGACGGAGCGGATCGGCCCGGTAGCTTATAGACTTGATTTACCCGCCGAGCTGGGCAAGGTACATGATGTATTTCATGTGTCCCAGTTGAAGAAGTATATGTCTCATCCGTCTCATGTGCTTCAGCCTGAAAGGCTAACTTTAGAGCCGACCATGCGATCAGTGGAGACTCCGGTACGGATTCTGGACACTAAGACTCGAGACACTCGCCATAAGTCCGTGAGACTGGTGAAGGTCCTCTGGTCTAACCAGGACGTTGAGGAGGCCACTTGGGAGCTGGAAGAAAAGATGAAGGCGAAGCACCCGTCATTGTTTGCTTCTTAGTGTTTATGTATAGGGTACGGGGCGTACCCCTTTTAAAGGGGGGTAGAGCCGTTTCGGTTATGGTTGTGTACGACATGTATAGTATACATTGTCTATGTTTTGTGTCTGAATGGTATTATATGTGTGGACCTTGAGTCCGTTGTGGTGTAAGAATGATGGTAAGATTGGTAATGATGGTTGGAAGTATTGTTTTTATAAATGTTCCCCGTGTTCTAATAGTAAGATATGTGGGAAGTATGAACTTTGGGGACAAAGTTCTTTTAAGGGGGGTAGATTGAAATACCCCAAACCTTGTATGTTGGTTCAAGCACTAAATATGTAAAGACTAAAAAGAGTCTTAGAAACCTTAGTAAACAAATTTAAACAAAAGGAAACACAAATGTGCTTTAAAGTCAATAAGAGCTAAAATGTGCTCTAAGCTTGGGATAAACTTGAGTAAGGCCTAATGAGCTTACCAAGACCATTTATATACTAATGAACATATTAAACCAATTACCAAAGAAAACCAAGCTTGAAAACAAGTTAAAACTCAAAATGTGCTTTAAGAAGTCTTAAAGCACGTTTTTGAAAAATTGTCTTGTAAATGAGTTTTGAATGGCTAAATGTCCATCATTACTCTTAAATATATATGTGTACTATATAGTATCACATTTGGGTGGCTATATTAGTGGGAAATCAAAAATTTCACTTCTATGTGCCTTGTATAGGTGAATAGTACTTTTTATAAGCTATTTTAACATATGTTGTATTAAGTAATTAAATTGACAAACAAAGACTAAACCCTTATATATAGGGGGCCGGTTTTTATAAGGTGACTCACCACTCTCTAGTTAAGTAATAAGTAATAAAGCAACTAAGTAAAACTACTTTTTACTTTATAACATAAATATCTTCTAAAAGCAAATTCTATCTTCATTCTCATTTCTTCCTTCATTCCCACGGTTTGCCACCACTCTTCCTCCTTCTTCTTGTTCTCTCACGGTAATACCAC
Organism: Limonium bicolor; assembly: GCA_023374045.1. Lineage (NCBI taxonomy): Eukaryota > Viridiplantae > Streptophyta > Magnoliopsida > Caryophyllales > Plumbaginaceae > Limonium > Limonium bicolor. The sequence goes on from JAIOTZ010002604.1 coordinate 13,845, forward strand.
TATCACCATTAGAGCTCCACCTTTGACCACTTGCCAAATCTAGCTCACTTGTCCAAATCAAAAACA
>JAIOTZ010002605.1:0-13898 GCA_023374045.1 Limonium bicolor
TGATAAATTTAATTTTTTTTATTTTTTGTATGTAAATATGTTTTAAGATTCATTGTGAATCTTTAGTTTAGAAAAAGTGAATCAAAGGTTGTTAAAAAGTGAACCAAAGGTTGTTAAAAAGTGAATTAGAGGTCATAAAAATGCCATAAAATTACCTTCGATGTTTTAAGCATTCCTAGGGTGGTTTTTAGGGTGTATGGGGGTAGGCTAATCTTTTTGGCATTAGTTCTACACTTTATATTGTAGTCACTGACTCAACAGTTTTTTAGGGTTTGTGGTTTATGGTTTAGGGTCGCTAGACCCTAAACCCTGCACTACAAACCATAAAAATGCCTTCGATGTTTTTAGCAAGGGTGGTTTTTAGGGTGTTCGAGGGTAGGGTAATCTTTTTGGCATTAGTTCTACGCTTTATATTGTCGCTACTACTGATTCGACAGTTTTTTAGGGTTTGTGGTTTAGGGTCATTAGACCCTAAACCCTGTACTACAAACCCTAAAAACGCCTTTGACATTTTTAGCTATCTTAGGGTGGTTTTTTGGGTGTTTGGGGGAGGGGGGTAGGGTAATCTTTTTGGCATTAGTTCTACACTTTATATTGTTGTCACTAACTCGACAGTTTTTTAGGGTTTGTGGTTTAGGGTTTAGGGTCGTTAGACCCTAAACCCTGTACTACAAACCCTAAAAATGCCTTCGACGTTTTTAGCTATCCCAGGGTGGTTTTTTGGGTGTTTGGGGGGTAGGGTAATCTTTTTGGCATTAGTTCTACACTTTATATTGTCGTCATTAACTCGATGGTTTTTTAGGGTTTGTGGTCCCTAAACCCTGCACTACAAACCATAAAAATGCCTTTGACGTTTTTAGCTATCCTAGGGTGGTTTTTTTGGTGTTTGGGGGGTAGGGTAATCTTTTTGGCATTAGTTCTACACTTTATATTGTTGTCACTAACTCGACAAATTTTCACACCACAATTATAAATAACTTTTCCAACGTTTTACATAAAGGTGTCGATAAATTCAAATAAATGTTTCCACATGTTCATTTAAACGTTTCCACGTTTCTATAATTCCATGATTATCTATAATGTTTCCACGCCACGAGTACATATAAACATTTTCACTACATGATTATATATAAACATTTTTATAATTATATATGATGTTTCCATGGCACAAGTATATAATGTTTCTACCGTTATACATAAAGGAGTCCACGAGTTTGGATGATGTTTCCACTTTTTATTTAAACGTTTCCATCTTTTTATTTAAACGTTTCCACATTGTTATATACACGCTTCCACGTTTTATTTAAACGTTTCCCATTTCTACACGATTCCATGATTATATATAACGTTTCCATGGCATGATTATATATTAACATTTCAATAATTATATATGGATATTTCCATGCCGCAATACGTTTCCATGTTTTATATATAAACGTTTACAAGCCATGATTACATATATACGTTTACACAATTATATATTCCATGCCACAATTAAATATAACGTTTCTACGACATATTTCCACGTCACAATCAAGTATAACGTTTCCACCGTTATGCATAAACGTAGCCACGAGTTTATATAAACGTTTCCACGTTTTTATGTAAACGCTTCCACGTTTTTATGTAAACGTTTCCACGTTTTTATATAAATGTTTCCACGTTTTTTATATAAACGTTTTTACGTTTCTACTATTCCATTATTATATACAAACGTCTTCATGCCATGTTTTATAAAAACATTATACATCACTTTTTAAAATTTAGAAATAATAAACATTAGCTTAGTATTTTTATATTTACATTTTCTTTTCATTTTATAACTGATTAAAGTATTTTGAATTGTTATGCTCCATTTTTCACATATATACATAAACAACAAATATTATAAGATTAGAAAACAATTATACAATAGCAATATCTATTAAAAAATTCATAAAAATATATATTTAATTTTGTGTTTTTATATTACTTCACCTTTTTTTAAAATTTATTCAACCAAATTAATTGAAATACCCCAAACTAATAAATATGGATTAAATATTTAATCACATTAATTAAGGCCTAAACATGCCTTAAAAGTCAACTGAGAACACAGTGGTCAACACAAAACAAGATGTTGCACCCTTGACTGTTTAGGGTAAAATAAATACCCAAATGAACTACTTAGGACCTAAAAATTTGTCCTAAGCTTATTAACACATTACTAAACATATTAAAATCGTTGGACAACACTCCAACACAAATAAAAAGCATTTACATGCTTCAAGGTCAAGAAGGGCAAAAATGTGCTCTAAGAAACCTTAAAAGTCTAATGACCTCTAAATGATATAAATTGGATACCATGATCAAATATCATGTAAGGAACACAACAAACCGTTGTCAAAGAAAACCAAGCTCAGAAACTCCTTGAGACACAAAATGTGCACTAAAACTCCTTAAAGCACATTTTCGTGTAATTGTCTTCTAAATTGGTTTTAAATGGGCTAAAAGGTTTTAATTACCTTTAAATATGATAAAATATCATATTATATCATATTAGGAATTTAATTCCAAGAATTTACGAATTTTTACAAATTTAATATTAAAATATTAATAAAACCCTAAAATGGGGCCCGTTTGAGTCAACATTGACTAAGAATGGTCAAGAGGTCAAAGTTTGACCCTTGGACCACATGAGGTCGACATTCACAGGCTGGGGAGGTTTAAAATCGCCACTTGCAAGATAAAACAAGCCTCCAACATGTTTCCATTTTTTTAGGGTTACTTTTGCCTTTTGATTAATTAATACACCATTTGGCTCCATTATTTGATTCAAGCTGCCCCAAATCGTGTGAGCCTCACCTTTCCCCTCCTTCAACCGATGCCACTCCATTCCTATCCCTTTGGTGAGTCATCACACACTAAATAACATTAAACAAAGAAAAAGGAGAGTATTAAGGCAAAAATTGACCTAATCTCTCATTAGCCTTGGCTCCAACCGATTCCAAGGCTCCCTCCTCTCTCTTTGGCTTCTCCAAGTCGTGGGTAAGTCATCACACAAAACATATAATAACACTTTTACCTTTGGTACCTAGGTGAGCTTAATTAGTCATTTTATGTTCAATTTCTTCACCAATCTTTCTCTTTCGGTGGATCTAAACATCAACCACTTCCATCCATGGATATAGGTTGTTCTTGGAGGTTAAATGAAGGAGTAATCTCGGCCAATACAAGAGAATAAGGTGGAGAAACCCAAACTTGCTCTTAAGGTACAAAAATGTGCTTTAAGCTCATAACTTTTGATTCTCTTTAGATCCGGTTGTAAAACCTGTTCTAATAGCCTTATAATCTTCTCCTTAACATATATATTCAGTGGATCTATCAAGAGCTTCAAGGTGTAGCTAGATCCAAGCCAAAAACACCATTTTTGGCATCTTAAACAAGGTAAATCTTAGCCATCTTCCAAGCTAGTTACCTACGGTTTTTGCCTTGTTTTTAGTGAGTTTTGATACTCTTTATTTCTGGAAAAAATAGGGCCGAGGTAGATCTCCAACAAACTTGAAGATCTAAGGTAAATCTTACCTTGAAATATACATTAAAACACTTCTTATGGTTAGATCTTGCTTGGAGACTAACTATGCCTTGGTTTCTGTTTGAAAACATGTAAAAGAAGCTGTGGGAGTTTTACCTAAGGCTGGCCGAATCCAAACAAGGATTTATCCAAGCTAAATCAAGGTATAAATCACTTAAAACCTTAACTTGATACATTAACACAAGTTTAAGCTTGTGTATATTAAATGCCGTGAGTGAACATGTATATTAAGGTCTTGTTTGACCTTAAAATGATTAAGGAATGGTTTAATAAATTTTATAACTAATTAAACAAGCATAATTGTCAAATTTAAGACATTATGTGGAAGTTTGGTAATTAAATGAAAAATCTATGGTGAGGCCGAGATTTATAAGCATTTTTGGGACATTTATGTGTAATTTATTTTGCAAGCCAATGTTTGTAATAAGACCATGTACTTTAGGCCATTTTATTTATGCATTTACAAGCTTTTATTTAAGTTTAGGTGATATATAATTATTACCGAAAAGAAATGGGGTCTTGGGTGTAATTAAATTAAATTTAGGGGCTCTAAAATAATTAGGCCGAAAATTAGAGTTAAAAAGGATTTAAAATAAAGTTTATAAGATTTTATAAAGTTTTGGGGTTAAATGGTAATTTTTGAAAAGTATGGGTATGGAGATTAATGGTCAAGGAAATATTAAGGTGGTCAACCTTGACCATATGGTAGGTTTCGACCAAATTAGATAAGTTAAATAACTTATTTAAGGTTTCATAACAAGATAAGCATCTTATGGTAATATTTTTATAACATATGTGGTAAATATGTTATTACCGAAAAATTAAGGGTGTACAATGGTATTTTAAACACCCATGGGCTATTAGGAATTTTTAGGAATTTATTGGGTTGTTTTTGGAATTAAAATAAACTATATGTATAATATATAGTTATTATGTCATTATGACACTTTGGAGAAATATAGATGGTGGAATGGTAAATACCGTAAGTACATGGGTTAATAAGGATATTTATAACCCTTTGGTGAAATTTGGAGATTTTTAGAATTATATAAGAGTATTTATTAAGATATATGTATAATATATAGTTTTAATGATATGGTAAAACTATATGTTATAAATAGGGCCAAATGGCAATTAAAGGATAGCACAAGGGCTGTTCGGAATTTACAAAAAATAACCATAGGTTATACTCTTTTATAAGTTAGAAATGTTATATTAGATGGTATATATAACATGGTAAAAAGAAAGGGGTGATTTTGTAAGTAAAGGAAACTATGGTTTATGGAAAATATAAGGTTTAATATATATGCCTATGAGGCAATATATAATAGTTTTGTATAAAAACTATAGGTTATAAGTTAAAGGAAATAAAAATATCATATCAAATGATATTAGCATATGGTATAACATTACATAATGTTTTGTGGTCAAAATAGAATTTAAATAAACTCAAGGGCAATACCGAATTTATAAGAGTTGAAAAATGAATTTTAGAATAAGGTCTATAATGTTATAAAAGTTATAACAATTGTATGGTTTTAAATGGAATTAATATGAGTAAGGATACCCACATTAAATAATGTGGCAAATATAAATAAATGAGATTTATAAACTAAGGTGTGTATTGATTTAAACCTTAGGAGTTGTAAATATACAACATAAAATGTTACATAATATTAGGATAATAATCTTAATATAAGTTGTATAATATAATACAACTAATGGGAATAATCATCTAATGAAAGATGATAAAAAGTAACATAAAATATAAGAGTTTATTAAACTCATGGGAATTACCTACGTGGTAAATATATACATACACAAGAATAATGTATATAAGGATGGATATATATTGTGGTTGGAAACCATACAATATAATGGTGGTGGTTATTTAAAAAAAATAAAAAAAAATAGTTACAAACTATATGTTATGAGTTTTTGAATGCAAATATAATTTGCTAAGATAATAGATTATATAATACAATGTATTGTAAAGGAAGGTGGAAAATAATACAACATAATATAATAATGCATGCATACATGCAACTATAGGTTATGTACCTATGTTTATTGGTGGATAAGATTTAAGATATACAATGAATTGAACTTAACAGTTGAGATAGTATGACGTACGAGGTTTAAGTAACAAAGCCGACTGTTTTAGAGAAACCCATAACAAACAACGGTAGAAAAACAGGGGTGAGCTGTCGGGGTTACTTATTATTCGGAAATACCGGATGTAGTTAGTCATGGAGACTGACTTATAGTTTTAATACCGTTTAGATTATACTTCTGACAAGACGCTTGACGAGCAAGTGGACTACACGGAGCATAGGATCTTGCTGATTCATACTCCACCGTAATACGATCAGGGTGAACGGTATGTAAAGGGGTTTGATCCGGGTTGTCCTAAGGTTGCTCCTTGGCTCGGATTTGGTTGATATAACTTGTGTGATATATGTGTGGTTACATGTATGTGTTTAAGTGTTACTGCATTATTTATTATGCACGAGCGTCCTACGGGACTAACACTACGTCGACTATAGATCGACTTATATAAACATACATATACGTTGTTGTGATAAAATGACGGTACTTGATATAATACCATAGTATTAATATTAAGTATTTGGTAACCTAAGTAAAACACTTAGGAATGAGTCACGACATTGTCCGTCTCTAGAGCATGGTTCTTGAACATGAATATAACCTAGATTACTTCTAGGTATGCATGAGACCCATTGGGCAGCTAATTAATAATTATATTCTCCATAAGACTAAGAGCATATCTTAAACATTATGAGATAGAAATGGTATGAGTTGAGTTGAGTTGAGTTGAGTGGAGGAATCCTAGTAGTTTACGAACTACTTGGTTGCGCATTTGTGATCACTGAGGGGTTTCCTAATTGGATTCCGCTCCAGGTTATACCCAACGAGCCCAAACTGGATCGTGGGTCAGGTGGCTACGGCCTTTATATGGACGTCTTACGAGACATAAGAGAGTCAGGGGCCTCCGGACCTCTGGCGAAATGAGCACTTTTGTGTGTACGGGAGGACTACTGTCCATGGTGAGGTTATCGGGTTGTCCTAACATGACGCCCAACTGGTATTAATAATTAAACATGGTTGGATGGAGCCTACAAGGCTAAGGTAAATTAAAAATGAAAACTGTACGCCACGGCGAATGTACATTGTACATATGGATGGGGCCTTGAAGGCCAGGTTAAATTGAATTAATAAAGGATGGTATACGCTACGGCGAATGTATATTGTACATCATATTGTTGTTGTTCGATACGTTCGATATACAAATGTTGTTTTGAGATATTAAATGAATATTTGGATAGAATGGATGGTTGAATGTTTGTGAATATTTGGATGGGTGATTATGTGTATTGTACATTTATATTGCAGTATTGATTATAACTGTAAAATGGTAAAGCATGAAACCAATCTAATAATAAGATGGTTAAAATGACAAGTGACCATTAAGGTCCAGGCCCGGCATACTCAGCGTCTATCGCTGATACTACACTCATGCAGGTTGTTGATTATCGCCGGAGCCGAAGTGCGAGAATAGGGTAATTGGAGTTTACTTTATTACCACACATGGAGTTTGTTTGGTTTAGCAATGAAGATGGTAAATGGTATTATGGTAAGGTTATGTATTTTCAGGATTGGGTAGACGCTCACTTGTCGTTGTTTATGGTTTATGGACTTAGAATGATGTATAGGAGTTTTCTCGTTATCACGGCGGTTAGTAGTTTGTATATGTTGGAAGTTGGATGTAGTTTTGGCTTCGTTGCTCGCATGGGCGAGTAATGGCCCGGGTGCACCCGAGTGAGTTTTGTAATTGTTATTTATTTTCCGCTGCGAGACGTTTTAAAGATTATTGCTACGTGAGAGATTATATCGTGTTAATAGAGAGGGGTGTTACATTAATAATCATATATTTATGAAACATTTTTATACAAGTAGTGAATCATTTTATAAATAACTATATATTAAAGTATATATTTAAAAAATGATAAATAATGATATTCTAATATAAAAAAATAAATAACAAAAACAAATACAAATGACATGCATGCATGTAAGATATCTAATAAAATTAAAAACTAAGTCGATGGTGGGTGTGGAACGTCCAATGACGTGGATGGTGAGATTAAAAAAAAAAAGTGGTTTCCGTCGCGTGACAGAAAAATATTGTCCGTCATGCAATCTTCTCCATTTCATACTACAGATGCCGCAGTAAGGAATAATAACACAATTACATCACGATCTGCGCTGCTTTATCGGAAAAAGAACTTGATGAGTTCAAGCTAAGGTCAGAGGAAGCAGAGCACTTAGACTTCCTTTCATATACTTAATAAGGTTGTTAGTAGGGACAAGAGAAAGGTAAGAGTGAAAAGTTAAGGATTTGGGTGTTTCTCTTCGAATGTAAGGATAGAACTTTTAAAATATGGACTCTTTTTGGTGTATTCGGTGTCTTGGTTGTATTCCCACTTATGCGATCTTGAAGCCTTATGCCCAGTGGCGGAGCCACACTTGTTATTAGGGGGGCTTGGCCCCCAACCTTTTGAGAAAATTTGAAAATATATATGTTAGATTACTCATGTGAATGACAATAAATAGTGACATTTTAGATAATAAAATACAATTATCATGCAAAATAAATGTATTAGGTTGTCATTAACGATAACTACTCAATCATATTTTATGTTGTTTCTAATCTAATCATTGTCAATCAAATGCCATCTTACTAAGTGTAAATCCTTAATTTTTGGTTTTGTAACACCCCTACCGCTAATACCGTCATTACTGTACAAGTACTTACCTTCGCAGCGGATATTACTTACTCAACGGCGGGTGTACAATGCCGTTAGTCACCCACGTGACTAACAAGGCGGATTACAATACTACATACTATCGGTCTGATGATTATGAACATACCGAGTGCTCTACACAATACATTACTTTCCCTTGCATACCAACCCATAATTCGATACAACTCCAATACAATACTATACCGAGTATACTACAATCCTTAATTTTACCGATGCAGTTTGGACTTCCCAATTTCCTAATACATTACAGGTTCCATCCCTTCCATACTACTACCCATGCTTACATAGCAGTCCCCATCCTACTCTCTCGAACGGTGGCCAGCTTCGAGTACCTGCACACTAAAACGGTCCCCCGAGGGGGTCAGCTTACGCTGCATATGAAATCCGCATATACCGCGTGCTAACCGCGGTACGCCGACTACTTTGGGTCGGATAGACATGGAGTTCATTTTACATACATACATACATACTCATACTACAACAATACAATCAATCAAGGTACTTACAAAATACACAAGTTCAATACTTACTAAGGAAGACAATTCAATAGTCAACCATTCGTATTCGTTATACATTCATTACTCTTCGTTCTGTGTTCGATGTTCGTTATTCTACTCATAATTACTCCTTACTCTTGCATACTCATCACTCCATGTTCCATACCTTACTCGTACCCGATCCTTACTCTGTACTCGTTACTATACCAGTGCATACTCACTACTCAATTCTCCATACTTACTCTTACGTACTCAATACTTGATACTTACTCATACGTACTCAATACTCGGTACTCAATACATACTCATACTTGCTTCTTACTCGATACTCGTTACTTTACTCATACATGCGCAATACTCATTACTCATTACTTTGGTCTCTGGGCGGAATCATACACAAGACTCGCCATCGGATCTACAATACGAGGGCTATACGCTTAGCTCCTCAAATACTCAAATGTCCGTACTACCGGACTACTCGAATTCCCAACACTCTTCTCTCAGAGTATATTACAATCTCGTGGATTAGCCTAGAAGTATCTCTCTCGATAACCTCTGTTAGCTTAGGGAATTACCACCGCCTAGTATCCTCAGATTTAAGGGTTTCCCCAACATATCGAATACTCTCTCGTTCGGGGCATACTTACATCAGTCAGGTCCTCTCGTAATGGGTCGACTAATTACTAAGGGGTTTGGAGATCCCTCATCATTCTTTACTACTCTCATGGTTCATGTTTTGCACCAGGATTAATTCCTCTAATAGAGGTCACTTATATACTTCCACTACTTTTCGTTCGTGGATTATTCATTTCATTTCTCCTACCGTTATCGGGAGGTTATTACTCCCGTACACTCTCTCACATTCTAGTGATTTCATTGATTTACGTTATCGTTTATTGGTTCGTTGGTTTAGTGTGTTGCTGCGGTTCCTTTGGTTCACGCAGGACTCTTACCACGAGTTAATACACAATAAGACTCATCTATGAGTCGGTCTACGCACTAAGTGAGGCCACACAATCAATCAAGAAAGGTTAGCTCAATCAACATACAACAAGACATGCAACGAAAGGCAATAAACCGTTTTCATGCTTTAGTCTTGATTAGCCGGCATACAGCACACAAATCAACATAACTCGGTTAGCATATGGGGCATGAGGAAATCATACCTTTCACCGGAGTTAGCTTTACCATGTGTTCCCTTGTTCCTTGGTTCACCCTTGTTCCACTGATAATGTTTTCAACATTATTATTAATACTATGCTCATACGATATACAAGTAATTACTACTCCCTTACTTACCCCGTTATCCCGTACACTTAATGTTCTTATACTTACAACTTCCTTAACTTGTTTCCTTACTCACGTGTGCATTTCCTCATCCTTTCTTTCCATTAATGTTGTGTTACTACATTTACATATACCTATGTGTATAGGCATATACTTATATACATATGATAACTCTAATCATATATATAGATATAATATATATATATATATATATATATATATATATATATATATATATATATATATTTTGTTTGGCTCAACCGACCTTACCCAGGGTCGGTCCCAAGGTCGGTCGAAGTCAGTAAGGAATCACGCTGGAAAATTACAGGGCCGACCGACTGTTATACCCAAAATTTCAACCCCCCGGAGGAGAGTCTCTTCTAATAGGCTAGTAGTGAGGGTTCCCAGATCGATCGGCACATTTCAGAGTGCTAGGGACAGCTTAGTCATCTCCAGGGCCATTTTCGTAATTTTTCAAGGCTCCTAAGCCCCCTACAGGCTTTCTCTCTCCTCCAAATAAGGGTCAAATCAATTCAAAATGCTTTGAAATTTTTACCCAAGATAGAGGATGACATTTTTAAGCATAATGGCGTTGGAATTTTGATTTTTTTCGAATTTCCAATAATTTCTAGCAATTTCTGATTGAATCTGACGAGAAATTGAATTTAAAAATATTCCAATATCCAAAAATTCGATTCCACTTTAGAAAAATCAGAAATATCATCCTTTACCCATGTGTGAAATTTCATAATCAAATTCCTTTTGGAAGCCCTTGAGCTAAAACGTCGGTAAATCTCGGTTTTTACCGGATTTTTCTATCTTTAAAGAGGTCTATATAAGGAACCTTATCCCATGATCAAAGAAGAAGCTCAAGAACCCTAGACTCTCAAAGAAGGCAGCCGTCTCTCTCTCTCCACGTTTTGAACCCCAGAGCCACGATCAAACACCGAAATCTCACCAAAATCAACACCAAAAACACATTTTTCAACTCCCACAACATCATCCATCATCAAACCCCCACCAAAACAGCACCAAAACGTGAAGAACATCAAGAACAACAAGGAGTCAGAAGCTGGGTTCGAAGTTCTTCTGGATCCGCCATCAACGAGGCCTCCGAAGAACCCCGACGTGAAGAATCCTCCTAAATTCGAAGGTAAAACAGGTTGCAATTCTACTTTTCTAACTCTCCACGACCTTATTAACTCTCTGTCAAATTTTGGGTTCAAACTAACCTTTTTACGCTTCTGTATTGCTAATTACTTGTTTCTGCCTTTTACTTGTTCGCCAAGTTTCGTACATAATTCGACTTCAAACTGCAATCTTTCAATTACTAACGAATTGTACACCTTTCAGGCTACACGTGCATAAATTTTGAGCCGAAAACACCTTCGGGAACCACCATAAAAACCCCCGTCCGTGGGTGGTCCGGGATCCCGGACCTATGGTCCGGGACCACGGACGGGTTGTCCGTGGCCACGGACACCCACGGACGGCGGCGGGATTTTAAAATTTTAAAAATTTAGGTTTTGTTAAACTATGTCCGGGCCTACGGACATCCTGTCCGTGGCCCCGGACTTTTCAAATTTTTTGTTTTCTGTTTTTAATTCGACTTTTATTTTCACATAGATTAACTAGGGTCCGTGGCTACGGACGGAACAAAATTTGACCTAATTCTGCCTCCGAAACCCTAGTTTAGGTAATTTCAACTTTCACTTTTATTTTCAGTCAAAAAATACTAAAAAACAAAAAAAAACAGAAGCTCGCGCACTTAGCTTAAAACGACTCGTAATAAGCCGTAATTAAACTAGTAGAGGAAAAACGACTTCTAGGGGTAATGAAAGTAATTGAACCCTAACTAAGTCGAATATCAGCCCCCGAACCCGAACTCTACCTTTCCTAATTTACTCTAGGTAAAAATTAGGTGGCGACTCGCAATAGGTTCCAGTGAGCTAGCGTAGGATTTAATAATTATTGTTATATGACATAGTTATTAACCTTAGGTTATAAGTGGACCTAAAACCCGACTAGATCCTAATCAACTTTAATCAACATAGGATAGGGTTTAAAATCGAGGCTCACAGACTGGCGACTCTGCTGGGGGACAAACTTCTTAATTTTAACTTGTTTAATTTTAAGAAAGAGGGCTTAACTCGAAAATGTTTATTTATGGCTTTATTACTCTGTTTGTTTACCTTCGTGAGCACTTTAATTTTCTGCACCTTGGCATCATATGAGAGCGAGGGTCCACACAAACCAATTTCACCCCGGGACCCATTTGAGGGTCCCCTGTCAGGGACTCACACCTTTTAGGTGATGTGAATAAGCGGGGGAAAAGAGGAGGGTGTCGTCTAACCACACCCCCTTAATACCTGGGCTTTAGCCCCAAGCGTCTTCCTGGCAGTGCCCTTACCTAGCCCTTTGTTTGGTCAGTCAAAGACCCGACCGTAGACGCACACCTTCAGGTGATGTGAAAAGAGTGGGGAAGCCCAAAGAGAATAGCGTACAAGCCCTATTCCTTTGTGGTGACCTGGGCCCGCGCCCCAAGCACCTCTCCGGGTCGATCCATACCCGGTTTGACTTAAACGTCTAGTGAGGACATGTTGAATTTGTGTGGGCCTTGTTTTTCTTGTATGATCGGCCCACTACCCAGCCTAGAGATTGATAGGAACTTCTCCTACATCAACCTAGCCCAAAACGAATTGGCAGCTCTATTTGTTTGCGGCCCAGAGGCCCTGTTTGGTTTAACATGTGAGTCGTTCGGGCTTCGGCCCAAAAGCTTAGACTTAGGTGATTTCTCTTCTGGCCCATTTTGAATTATCCAATTAGTTCTAGGCCCATAAAAAGGAAATCCATCTGAACTCGAAATAACTCACAAGTCCCGAAAACAAAATCTTTTTCTGCTTAGCAACCATCTTCTCTGGCCCAAAGAAAGTGGGCCCATTTGTGATTTAGGGACCATTCCAGCCCATGTGCTTTACTCCAGGCCCAAACACATTCGGCCCAAGGGCTCATTCTAGACTAGGTAGACTTCTTATCCGGGCCCTAGCCCCAAACCCTAGATCTAGGTGTCACCTCTCAGGCCCAATCAAAGCCATCTGTTTACATTTCAGTCCAAATTCCAATTCATAGCCTGAGAGATACTTCAGCCCAAGCACCTCATTTTCTGGGTATCTTGGCCCACTGCTTTCAGCCTAAGCCTGTTTCGATCTACCTTGTGAAGTGTCATTATCACCTTAGTGTCTTTCAACCCACTTCCTCTGTTGTTAGCTATAATGGACTTCTTGGAAACAGGCAAGCCCGAATCCAGATATGGCAGAAGGAGGAAATCCGATCAACACCGAGGCCCAGTTGGCCGCTGTGCTGCAAGGGTACAAGGTCTTGGAGTCCATTGTCGAGGAACTGAGGAGTAAGGCTAATCTCCAGGAGACAAACCAGCACACTCTGGAAAAGCTTGTGGATGAAAATCTTAATCGTAATTACATCGAGATTGACTCTGTTAGGGCCCAAGATCCTCAAACACGTATGGGGGAGGGGAGGATGTTCCTGACAACCAGCTAGCTGCAGAGGTCAAAAGGGTTTTGAAAAGGATTGAGCGCATAGAGAGAAAACCAACAAACCAGCTGGCTTCGATTATTTCTCCACGGCGTCGTATCCCGAAGTTGCTCTTCCCCTAAAGCTGAAGCTGCCTGCACT
>JAIOTZ010002606.1:0-13868 GCA_023374045.1 Limonium bicolor
TGATGGCGATTTTTAATGATTTTATTGAGAAGAGCATAGAAGTTTTCATGGATGACTTTTCTGTGTATGGCCAGAGTTTTGATGTGTGTCTTGATCAACTGGATCAGATACTAGGCCGATGTGAGGAGACTCATTTGGTTTTGAATTGGGAGAAGTGCCATTTCATGGTACAGGAAGGTATAGTGCTTGGTCACAGGGTCTCCAAAGATGGTATTCAGGTGGACAAGGCTAAGGTGGAGGTCATTGAGAAGTTGCCTCCTCCCACTTCAGTTAAGGGTGTTAGATCTTTTCTGGGTCACGCAGGGTTCTATAGGAGGTTCATCCAGGACTTTTCCAAAATTGCCAAGCCCTTGTCCGATCTTCTGCAGAAAGATGTGAAATTTCAGTTCTCAGAGGAGTGTTTGAAAGCTTTTCAAACTATCAAGGGTAAGCTCATTTCTGCTCCTATTGTGGTTCCTCCTGATTGGTCTCTTCCTTTTGAGATCATGACAGATGCTAGTGATTATGCTGTTGGTGCTGCACTCTGTCAGAGGAAGGACAAAATTCTGAGGGTTATCACTTATGCAAGTAAGACTCTATCTGAAGCCAAAAGAATTACACCACTACTGAAAAGGAGCTACTTGCTGTGGTGTTTGCTCTTGATAAGTTCAGGTCTTATTTGCTGGGAAGTAAGGTAATTGCTCATACCGATCACTCTGCTTTGAAGTACCTCTTCCAAAAGAATGATTCTAAGCCCAGACTCCTGAGATGGATCTTGCTCCTCCAAGAATTCGACTTGGAAGTTGTTGATAAGCAAGGAAAGCAGAATGGAGTTGCAGATCATCTGTCTAGGCTTGAGACTCCAGATGACGGGGTCCCCATAAATGAATTTTTCCCTGATGAGACAGTCTTTGTAATTGGGAAAGTTAAAGAGCCATGGTATGCTGACCTGGCTAACTATCTTGCCTCTGGTTTGATTCCCATGATCTAAGCTACAACCGAGGAAGAAGTTTCTTTCTGAAGCCCGTCATTATGTTTGGGAGGACCCCTATCTCTTTAGGGTGTGTGCTGATGGTTTGATAAGAGATGCCTCCCCGATGAAGAAGTTGATAGTGATTGAGTTCTGCCATTCTCGAGAGGCAGGTGGTCACCATGGTCCCACTAGGACAGCTGCTAAGGTGTTAGAGTGTGGTTTCTACTGGCCCACTCTACACAAGGATGTCCACCGCTTCTGCTCTCACTGTGATAATTGCCAGAGGATGGGGAACATTTCAAGAAGGCATGAGATGCCTCAAAGGGAATTCTTGAAGTAGAGTTGTTTGATGTTTGGGGTATTGACTTCGCTGGCCCATTTCCTTCTTCTCATGGAAACCACTACATCCTTGTTGCTGTAGATTATGTTTCCAAGTGGGTCGAAGCAATCCCCTGCCCTTCTGCTGACGCTAAAACTGTGGTTAAATTTTGAAGAAGAACATCTTTACAGATTTGGTGTGCCCAGAGCTATCATCAGTGATGGTGGTTCTCACTTTTGCAACAGGGCCTTTGATTCCTTGATGTCTAAGTATGGGGTGACTCATAAGGTTGCTTTGCCTTATCATCCCCAAACTAATGGTCAAGCAGAAGTGAGTAACCGAGAGCTGAAATGGATTCTTCAAAAGACAGTCAACTCCTCCAGGAAGGATTGGTCTGTCAAACTAGATGATGCTCTGTGGGCTTACAGAACTGCATTCAAGACTCCCATTGGGATGTCTCCTTTTAAGTTGGTGTATGGGAAGTCTTGTCATCTCCCAGTTGAGCTAGAGCATAAAGCTTATTGGGCTTTGAAAGCCCTCAATTTTGATCTGAATGCTGCTGGTGAGAAGCGAAAGTTTCAATTGTCTGAGCTTGAGGAGTTAAGGGAGCAAGCTTATGATAGCTCCAGGATCTACAAGGAGCGTTCGAAGAGGATTCATGACCAGATGATCCTACGGAGAGATTTTAAGGTTGGTGACTTGGTTCTCTTATATAACTCTAGACTCCGTCTCTTCCCTGGAAAGCTCAAGTCCCACTGGGCCGGCCCCTTTAAGGTTGTGGGAGTCACTTCCTATGGTGCCTACGAGCTAGAGAACAAGTCTGGAGAGGTCTTCAAGGTGAATGGTGCTCGTCTGAAGAAGTACCTTGGCTCTGCTTTTGCTCAGCCTTCTGCACCTGGAGTATCCTTGATTGAGAGTTCCTCTTCTCCTACTCCTGTTTCTACTGTTGTTTCTGATGTTACTCCAGCACCGAATTCTGAATCTTTGAAGAAGCCGCGCTTGCAATGGCGTTTCCGACTGAAGAAAGCCCTTGCTAGCTGCTGTGGCGGCCCTCCTTGATGCTATCTTGTGAAGTCTAGCCAGAGACTTAACTCCGGGCAGCTTGGTGGGAGGCAACCCACCGGTTTGTATCTCTTTTCACTTTCTTAGTTTAGTTGTTTATTTTCTCTTTTCTTTTAGTTTGTGGTGTGTTCGCTGATGTTATGCTTATTGCAAGAGCCTTGGCTCTTATTTTTCTACTGATGGTTTTGTTGGTTCCACTTGAGTTCTTCTGGCTTTGCAGTTTATATTTCTCAGCTGCTTACTTTGTCGCTTAGCTGAACTCAAGTGTGGGGTTGGACTTGCTACACCCTGAGCGGACTCTAGGGCAGTATTTTACCTTTTCTTCTCTTACAATTTTTCATGCTCCCTCTGAACGTTGGTGCGATTTGTTTCCCTGTTGGATTGCTTGTGCAATGTTAATTCTTCCTACGCAATGAGGACATTGCTTCACTCTAAGTGTGGGGTGGGGTAAGCTCCTTCGCCGCTTGTTTTTTGTGCGTCTTTGAGCTCTTTTCTTGCATTTGTTAAAATTAAGTTGTGGTTGCTCAACTTGGAAGGAAGCCATAGAGGAAGTTTAGTTGGTTAGCTGATCTTGGGGTGCAAAATTTTGAAAATTTTCTGGTTTTTAAATTGCTAAATTGAAGTCTTTGTTTTGAAAGTGCTGAAACGAGTGAGAATATTCTCCATCTGAACCTTGCTTTTAGCTTTGAGCCTTGGAATGAACTGGATTGAAATGGTTGGAAAGAACAAGGCAAGGTACTCCGCTGATCCTAGGCATGCTAATTTTAATTCTGATCCAAATCAGGCCTCGTCCCCTTGGTTATTAAGTCCTTTAGGGTGCTTTATCACCTAGCTACCTAAGGTCCTTGTGATCTGGGATAGTTGACCCAAAGCTGCTACATGGGTGGAGAGAAAAGTCTGTGGTGAAAGAAAATGAAAGCGCTTTAATTGAATATTTATGCAAATGCTATGCTAAATACGATTAATTTCTCTTATGGATCAAGATGTGGCATTGAAAGGTATGATGGAATATGATCTTACTTCATGCCCCTTGGTTTTCATGGTTTGTGAAGGAAAAGGTGGATTGGGTCAAGGTTAAAGGCAGAACTCTTATGGTTTTGTTTCTCATTTGTTAGCTCCGAATGACTTCATGTTTTTGGAAAGAATAAATTGTTTTGAATAATTTGAATTGCCCCCTGGATTGGTAAAGCTAGCAATTCCTTTCTTCTGTGCTCTTCCTTTCCTGTTGAGTTCCATTAGCTCTGTTTTACTTATGCTTGAGAGTTTTGCTTGGGGACAAGCAAAAGGCTAAGTGTGGGGTGATTTGATAAGTGTGAAATTGATATGA
The DNA here is from genome assembly GCA_023374045.1 of Limonium bicolor. Lineage (NCBI taxonomy): Eukaryota > Viridiplantae > Streptophyta > Magnoliopsida > Caryophyllales > Plumbaginaceae > Limonium > Limonium bicolor. The sequence goes on from JAIOTZ010002606.1 coordinate 3,661, forward strand.
TTTTATAGGTGCTAAATTCTTATTTATGCAACCTTTTTATGTGTTTTTTTCACACTTATCCTATGCTTTTCATGGCTCTTACTTTGGGCAAGAAATGATGCCAATTTATATGTTTAAAGCAGGAAATGATGGTAGAAATGCATAGATCTCCTCACGAGCTTTCCAACGCCACAAACAGGGAACAAATCAGAGCTCATATGAATAATTAGATCCTATCGAAGTTGGTTCCGGAATAACGTATTATATATATTTCTATGATATTGCCGCAACGACAAAGAAAAAAAGGGATAAGCAGAAAGGGAGAGAAGGCGCAGGTAACACAGAGTCTTCCAATGCTATTGATGGATGAAGTTAAATAAATAAAGAAACTTCCTTCCAAGAGTTATTAATGGATGAAGACAATTGAATACAGAAACTTAAAGGAACTGGAAGGTCTTTATTTATTTATGAAACTGAAGAGACTAAAAGAACCATCAATGGACAAACAGAAAGTCTGAATTTGACTATAAATAAGGAAGGCTTTGGAAGTGAAAGCATCCATCAAACAATCACCATTTTGCACACATCGCCTCTTTTACTCTCTCTACGCCGCGACCATTTCAACACACCGGAGAGAGGATTTCTGCTCCAAATTCATTCATCCGCTCAACCTTTTTGCTGACGAATTAGAAGATCAACACACAGATGATTTCTACTATCTCTTCTTGTGTTTGTTCTTTAATTATGTTAGGCTAAAGGATTAAATCTTGGGTGACGGGGGATTTGTAGTTAGACTGTTATTATAACTATTTTACCGGTTGATTGGGATAATTATTTAGATTGTTCAGGTTACTGTTTTTATTTATCCTTTAATAAAAAACTGCAGATTTTTATTAGCTTTACGAATTTCTGTCAGGATCTGACCGGTGAATGGTAGAAAGGTCATAGCAACCTGTTAATCTGTGGAAAAATTGATTAGATTAATTAATTAGACCTTCAGATGCAAAGAATAATTCTCGCGCTTAATCCTTTTATTTGTATGGCATTAGTTCGTGATTCGGTCTAATGGGTTACGGATAAAAGAGCTCAATTTGACTAGGATTTAGTCTTAAAGAGATCAAAAGAATTTGCCAATCCAAGTTTCAATTAACCGGTGATTAGTTATATAATATGGCTAGCTAAGAATTCCCCTGAACCAAGGTTCCGCTTCATTAATCTTTCTACACACTTTTATTTAATTTCCTCACTCACTACTTTTAATTTTAAAACCAAAACAAACGACAACCCCCTTAATTCCCTATTTTCTAGGATTAGATTTAATTACTAAGTCCCCGTGGATTCGACCCCGGTAGCTTCTAGTTCACTATACTCTTTGACCGGGATTTATTTTTGCAACCCGTGGGCATTTTTAGATTTATAGATTTTCTAGGATAATTTTCTTAGTTATTTCTATTTGTCTCAATTTTCCCGTTTGCAAGCAACTACTTATTTTCCAGAATATCCTTAAAGCACAAAAACACACCTTCGAGTGTCATAAAAACGCGTTCTACGCTATTACCTTGAAGTTTTTGAGGAGCCACGGGTTGGGAATACTAAGTGGGGATAAGTTGATCATCTAAATCAATTAAATCCAATGCTAAAATCATAGCAAAAACAGGGCCGATTTTATGATCAAAAAGTAGTATAAAGTCAGCATTTTACCTTATAAACTTTCATCTTTTAACTTGGAATAAATGTACCAATTAAATGTTGTGACTTATAACAAGTTATAATATAGTATTAATACATATAGTGTGACAGGAATAAAATTAAAAATCAGTCCCATATGGGCACACAGGGGGGCGTCATTTTGGGTGTATTTGACATGGTATTCACTTAAAAATTTGTCTTATGGAATGGTGACTCATCTTATCATGTACCATGTGACATTATGTCAAAATAATCTCAGTCTAAGGAGCTCCCATACTGAATGCCTGCAAGAAAACAACAAGGAGAATAAGTTAGACAAAGTAATGAAATTATATTCCTAAAGTAGATCTAGCTTTTAGACACGCCATTAAACAAAGAAGCAGCCCATGTTCTTGCCTATTGCTGCCGATAATGCAAGGAGAAAGGAGGTTAATTGCCTTATAAAAATTGAAGAAGGACAAATACCTAACTAAGCTTAATTCTATGTCTAATATAAACAAAACCAATTAGTATCCTACAACCCCTAAGTGCCGAAAGACTACAAGGAGAACAAGAGCTACCTACACACTCCAATTGCCGAAACTACAAGGAAATGAGAATGGTTTTCAGTTTAGAAAATTCAGACAACCACCTACCTTTGTCTTTGTCCTTTTGTTTCAATTGACAACAAAGTCTTCCATTCCTCCTCTTAATGTGGCTGAAAGTTTTCTTGACTTTAGGCATTTTATGGAGCCATGAACCAAGCAATTAATTAATGAAGGAGCCTACCTAGCATGCCTAACCAAATTGACCAAATAAACAAAGCCAAATCAGATTTTAATTTCCTCCTTCCCTAAGTTATTCCCTTTTCCTACGTGAGTTAGCAACTTCTTTTGCTCCCCACTTCACTGATTTGGTAAGTCATTCTCCTCTCTTTTCTTTCTTCTTTAGCTAGTTTATTCCTTAGAGCTTCAAAGCTCCATTAATGGTGTATTAAGTTCTAACACCATTTTTATGTAATCTTCCTAGTTAATTCCAACAAGTCTTGAAGCAAGAATCATCCTAGCAACAATACAAGATTTCGCCAAGCTTAAGTACTCCAAGAAGTCACCTTGTTTCAACAACAACTCAAGGAACAAACAAGATCAAGTTAAGGTATATTTTCATGTTGAAAATCCTAGTAAATACCTTAAGCTATTACCAAAAATTTTTAGCTTCTAAACCTATGTTCTCTTCATCATTTCATGAAGGAAACTTGGATCTACAATCATCCCAAGGTGTACCGAAAATTCCATGAAAAATACCTAAGGTAAACTCTTGTAAAACTACTCCAAATCTTATTTATAAATCCTTATTAGAAGTCTAACACATGGATCTCCTAAATTTACATATGGAGGCCTAAAATCCTACAACAATATAGCATTGGAGGAGCTTGGAAATCAAGAGGAAAAGTACAAGAATCATCTTGATTTAAGGAGTAAGTTTCTATAATTAAATATAATAAGTTTAAGTTTGATTTAAGCTTCAAACTTTGGTACAAAAATTATGTACAACCCTTAGTAATATTAAGGCCGAAAACTATAGGTTATAATACCAAGAAAATAATTTATGACATATAACGCAAGATTATTACCTTAAGGTATAAATTTGTGTCACAAAAAATAATAATTATGATACATAAATTATCAAGCCGAATTGCCTAGGAGTAAAATACTCTATTTTGAGTTAATAATCATTCTAAGTCATTAGCATAATTTTTAGAAGTGTTATATGGCTAATATACATTTATTATATATATTTATTATAAGATATAAATCAAGTTTTAAAACCATATGGTAAGTATTTGCTACAGCCGAATATAAAAGGGTTCATTTGGTGATTTTTGAAATATATAAGTATATTAGCTTATATTATAAATTTTGGGAACATTAAAAATAGCTACAGGTATTTAAATGGCTAGTTTATTAATTTATGTGGCTAAAATGTAAATTTTGAAAAGTTTGGTGCTCTAATAATAATTGTTGAGAATTAAAGGGTTAATTTGGTATACTTGTGATATAATATAAGGTAGGAATTAAAAATATGAATTTTGGTGAATTTAAACAAGTGTTAGTGTAAAATAACATTTTATAAAGTTTTGGAGCAATTTTGTAATTTATGGAAAAATATAGTGTGAAAGCCGAATACATATGATTTTTTGGGTATATTAAAGTATTAATTATGAAATTAGGCTTTGGTCAAAGTTTTGACCAAAAACTTTGGATTTAAATGATTTATGACATAAAATATTAAGTTTATAAAAGTTTTGGGGTGAATATGTAATTTATGAAAATATATATATGTAAAACCGAATTAAACATGGGGCGAAAACATAATTTGAAATAGCCCAAACTTATGGTGTTTAAGTGATAAACTAAGATATAAGGAGGCAAAATAATGCCTTAGAAACATTAAGAAACCATTTTAACCAAAGAAAACATAAGGAAACACCAAAAGAGCAGTTTAAGCAAAAACGTGCTCTAAGCTTGGAGAGACTTGGGTGAGTACCCAAATATTGTTCTAAGACCTTAGTAATATCCTAATGGTAATTTTAAATCAATTAACAAAGAAAACCAAGCTTGAAAACAAGTTAAAACACAAAATGTGCTTTAAGGAGTCCTAAAGCACATTTTTGAAAAATTGTCATGTAAATGGGTTTTGAGTGGCTAAATGTCCATCATTACTCTTTAATAAACATGTGTACTAATTAGTATCACATTAGGAAGTCTAAATCAATGGGAAATCAAAAATTTCACAACAATGTGCCTTGTTTTGTGAATAGTAATCGAATAGTGACTAATTTAGTCTTTAGTTAATTAAGCTTAGTTAGTTGGTCAAACAAGACCATGACTTGCCTTAATTAATAGGGGGCCGGTTTTTCTAAGCGTGTGACTCACCATGAGTAGCCAAATGATATTAGGAAAGAAGAGGGAAAAGTAAGGAGTTACTATTTACTTTAAGAAAACAAATATCTTACTTTACTTACCTCTCTCCTCATCTCTTCATTCTTCATCTTCTCCACCGGTTTTCTTTTGCTCTCTCCCTTCTTCCTCACGTAAACAAGCAGCTCCATGCTAGCTTCAACTTCCCTTGCACACATCTTGCTCATTTTAGCTCCAAAACCAAAACAAATTACATATTCTTCTTAGTTAGCTCAAGCTCTCTCTTTCTATCTTTTCAAAACTTCAAGAGCTTTGATTTGGTGCCAAGCCGAACCACCATTAGAGGAGGAAACTCAAGTTTGGAGACTCCATTGGCTTCTCCATTCTCTTATGGTAAAGAAAGTGTATGAAAATCTAGGTTTCCATCACTTTTCTTCATGACCGAAAATACATACTCATGGGGTTCCATTTCTATGCCTTGTTCTAGCTTGTTTTCTACTCTCCAAAGGATAGAGGAGGTCCTTCTTGCTTCATATCCAAGCTTGTCTTGAGAAACCAAGGTAAAACAATCACCTTAATACCTTAAAGCACATTTTTTAACCTAGGGTTTGATCCTTAGGGTTAATGTATTATCTAGTACTCATTGGAGTCATTGGATATTGGTTAGAACATTGGCAAGGAGAGTTTAGTGGTGACCGAGATTGAGGAAGGAAAAAAAACCTAAGGAGGAAGCTTGTGAGCTTGTGAAAGAATAAGGTAAATTACTTACCTTAAGGTGTTTTATTGTTTAAGGGAATGGGATTTAGATATGTGATGAGCTTAGTGTAGAGTTTACAATGGGAAAAGGGGTTATAAAACCTAGGAGAAAGAACAACTATACTTGTGAACTTTTGACTAAGGAGCAAATGAGAAAAAGGAGATAGTTTACGAATATCAAGGTGAATTACAAGAAGCATTTTATTTCAATGGGAGCCTTGTTGGTGTGTATTCGCAGGTTAAAGGCAAATATATGTGGAAATTCAGTGGTTAAGATTATTGTCATTTAAGGGCCTAAGTGCCAAGCATTTAAGTTTATGCACTATGTAATGATGTGGTGTAGTTGTGGTGTAAATTGTGTGTTAAGGTGTTGTGATGAGAATTTGAGTGATATTGGTTGTTGATGGTGAAAAGCCAAGTTTTTGGGTGCAACAATATACTAGTCAACCCATGGCAAAATTAGTGAAGAACTTAAGTGTTTAAGATGTTCTGAGGAGATTTCATGACTAAGGAAGTACCAAGAAGTTCTAGAGGTTGTCTTGATGAAAAAGGGTGAGATTAAGGTGTTTTAAATGACTTATAATGACTTAGGCATCACTATGAAGGATTTAGGAATCAAAAGAATGTACTTGGGTATTTAGGACTTAGGTAAATGTTGGTAAACAACTAGGAAGGAGATAATGTGTTGATGGATGGAAGCATAAGCTTAAGAAGGAGCCTTAAGTAAATGCATAAAAGAAGCTAGGAAACTTGTGTAAGTTTAATGTAAATGAGTATAAACTTTGAGATGTTAGGTAGAAACTAGAGTTTAGAATTTAAGGAAGGCTTGGGAATTGTAATAGGGGTGGAAAGTAGTATATGGTGTGGTCAAGTTCTTAAGGAGGGAACTTTTGGCTAGTAGAAGTTCTAGGTGAAAGGGATGTTGAAATGTAGGAAAGAAATAAGTGTTAAGTGTTGGTAGTTGTTGTAAGAATTGAGTAAAGGATTGGAATGATCTTTGGAGGTTGTTTTAATGAGTTTGGAGGATGGTTTAAGATGAGTTTAAGGGTCTAAATGATGTTAGAACACATTAGGATGCTTGGGGAAAAATTTGGAATTGAAAGAACAACTTAAGAGTAAAGTCTGTGTGTGTCCGACCCAGGGTCCGACCCAGTTCTGGGTCGGACGGACCTCTGTTAAGCCACCGTAAATGTTTCTGGAATGGTCCAACCCAGAGGGCTTGGGTCGGACATGGGTCAGACGGGAGAGTTTTAAAAGACGGGAAAATTTCTGGAATGGTCCGACCCAGTTGGTTGGGTTAGATGTGGGTCGGACAAGTGGAACTTTTCAAACACGAAAGTTACTGGAAGGGTCCGACCCAGTTGGTGGGTCGGACAGTGGGTCGGACGACCCTTAACACTTAAAAAAAAAGAAATTTTGAATTCTAAGGATGATAATTGGTAATAAGGTATGCCATTGGTAGGGTAGTAATGATTAGGACCCTAAGAACCTAAGGGATTAAGTTAAGTTAAGTAAAAACCTTAATGTTTAAAGTTAAGTTTATAAGGTTAAGTGGCAAGGATTTAAGAGGGTATCGAATGGGAATCTTTAGGGACTAAGTGAGTTAAGTAGGTGCAAATAACTAATGGCCTGAAAATGAATCAATGTTTTAGGTTTGTGAATTGGGACCCCGGAGAAGGTTAAACAAACGACAGATGACGGTGAACGGTACAATCTTTCTTGTGACCTTCTTGCTAACGAGCTGTCCCTCGGCTTGTGTGCTATCTGTTTACTTGCTATGACTAAGACAAGATAAAGCATGCAACTGATAAGTGCGAAATATATAGACTTTTAAGGGTTTAATTACCTTATAATTTGCAGTATTTTAAGTAATATTTCTCACTTATCTGACGATTTTCCTAGGTTTATGTTTTGATATGAATTGATATATTTTATGTGTTAAATGTAGGAAAAAGTGTTGGAATCAAGTAGTTTACTTCATAAGCTTTCCAACGCAACAAACGGCGAGTCAAACGGACTTATAACGAAGAATCTGGAGCCGATTAAAGATTAGACATTCGTATATATATATATATATATATAGCATAACAGGAGAGGCGCAGACACAACAGAGGCGTCCGCCTCTTATCTCGCGGTCAAGGCAGAGTCGACCGCCTCGTTTGGTCGCGGACAAGGCACAGACGTCCGCCTGGCGGACAGGACAGAGGCGTCCGCCTCTTATCAGGCGGACAGCACACAGATGACTGCGAGGCGGACGGGACCAACACGCGCGGACAAGGTAGAGACGACCGCGAGGCGGACTGAGCTAGGCGCGAGGCGGACAAGAGCATTTCAGCACACGAAACACAATTCCGAACAGAGTTTTCTTCTTCGTTGTTCAGGCGCCGCAGTCGAACTACTTCATTAATTGCGATCGCCCACCTTAATTTGCGCGAGCGTGACGCCGGCTCTTCAATCAATGGCTGCTGAGATCATCAATTAAATCTGTCTGAAATCAATTGCACTGCCCGATGAAATCTCAATCTTCACGGATCTGCACCAACTCCTCCGACTATCTTGATTCACCCTGTCACTTCTCCTTTGTCTGTTTCCCATGTCCTCCGCCTATATAAACCCACACTACTGGAAGCTAAAAAACGGAATCGAGTCATCCATCCATTTATCAGTCCACGAATTAATCCGTTCACCCACGCATTCTCCCACGATCGCACTCCATTCACTTCATCAAAATTCATCATCCATCCACTCCATTAAATTCCCACGTAACACATACATCCCACTCTTTATTTTATTTCCACTATTTTATTTTACGCACCAGTTTACAGAAATAAGTTAGCAGTCGGGGCACGCAAGACGAAGTTGAAGCGAGGACCGGAGTGAACTTCTAAACTGGAGTTATCTCTTACCCTTACTTTAATTTATTTAATGCATTCCTTTTCTGTTATCGTTGTTTCTGTAACGATGAGCGAGTAAGTATTTTAGCTTCCCGGGTTGGGAAGCGAACCTATTTCCTAAATTCTGTTATGTATTTCTTTAAATAAATTTAGTTAACTGCAACAGTTCAATTCCTGTCCTTCAAGTGTTTTAATTATTTGGCCGGTAGTTAAAACAACCCTTGTAGTTATTTTATTAAAATGCGAGAGCTGAGATAAATAACTAGACGAAGGAAGTTGAACCTAATTAACAGCTAGAAGCCTGATCCGGCCTATAGGTTAATTAGACTCCAATAGAAACTGCTCTTTATGCGATTAATTGTGTCCGGTCTAGAGCATTAGCCTGCTGCTAGGTCTAACAATTGGTTAGGATTCATTATACTTAGTCGTTAATGAATTAATTAAAGTTTCTGAGTTATTGCAGTAAAATTAAAGGAAGAATTTAGTAACAGATATAAAAGGAATAGGTAAGCAAACAACCCGGGGTGCGCTTTTCTATTTATCACATTCACCACTCTTTAAATCCCTCTGTGTTTATTTAAGTTTATTGTTCTATTTCCTTGTAGTTTAGTTTCTTTTTAATCAATAATCAAAACCGAAAAAGTGATATTTCCTGTTTTCTTTAGTTTAACTTAATTTCCCAGTTAATCAAATATTTGTCAATTAATTATACGAGGTCCCTGAGATCGACAACCCCATTTAATCACTATACCCGCAAAACGATAGGTACACTGCCTATGTGGTAGAAGTAGTCACATATTTCTCCATCAAGTTTTTGGCGCCGTTGCCGGGGACCTCCGGCACGGTTAATTGACAATTATTATTTAATTGGGATAAGTTAAATTTTTCATTCTTTTATTTTTTATTTGTTATATTTCTCTTTATTTTTGCCACGTATATAGTTAATCTAGTTTTTCCATATTCATACCAACTCGTCTCTTATGCGTCGGACCGATCTGCAGGAGAACCTATAGCTGAATTTCAGCCAGAGATCGAAAGAGTTCTCCACAGCAGGCGACAACTACAGTTTGCCATGACGACCAGACAAACTCTGGGGGAGTACCAGCAACCATCAGTAGAAGGACGATCCTCTGCTATCGTCCTCCCTCAAGTGACGCAAACTGAGCTCGACGCCTGGCAATTCAAGACGAGCTTCATCACCACGTTGTACCACCAGGGACAATTCAGCGGACTTGACTCAGATGATGCCCCACACCACATCTCTGCATTCCTGGACTTCTGCAATACATTCAACAAGACGGGGAACCTGAACGAGCGCATTCGTCTACAGCTGTTCCCCTATTCTCTGAAAGACGGAGCGTCCAGGTGGCTAAGGAGTCTGCAACCGGGTAGCATCCACACTTGGGCTGACTTGGCAAACAAGTTCCTGGCGAAGTACTATCCACCGTCAAAGACAAGGGAAAGATCGCTGAAATCACAAACTTTTGTCAAGAACCAGGTGAGTCCCTGTATGATTCTTGGGATAGATTCAAGGAGCTGCAGATTCAATGCCCACACCATGGTATGAGTAGCGAAGAACTAGTACTGTCATTCTTTAAGGGATTAAATGATTCAAACAAATGGTACTAAGTTCCTCATCTGGAGGAAACTTTATGGCAAGAACTGGGGATGAAGCGATGGAGCTTTTGGACACCATGACCGCTAGTACCAGACAGTGGTGCAAGAACAAGGGGAGAGGTGAGCCAAAAGCAGGTATGTATAATATTCCCCCACAGGATCATTTATCCGCTCAACTAACAGCTCTTACTAAAGTTGTGGAAAAGTTAGCTGTAAACCAGACGCAACAGCAAACCGCGAAGGCAGCTACTTCTTCGCCTTTCCTGAATCCTTGCTGTGAGAATTGTGGAGGAGCCCACGAAACGTTCAACTGTGAAGGTCCTAGCTTTGCAGGTAACCCCGAAGAGCTAAAATCGATCAACAACAGACCAGG
>JAIOTZ010002607.1:0-13801 GCA_023374045.1 Limonium bicolor
TTGCACACATCTTGCTTTTTAGCTCCAAAACCAAAACAAATTACATATTCCTCTTAGTTAGCTCAAGCTCTCTCTCTTTCTATCTTTTCAAAACTTCAAGAGCTTTGATTTGGTGCCAAGCCAAACCACCATTAGAGGAGGAAACTCAAGTTTGGAGACTCCATTGGCTTCTCCATTCTCTTAAGGTAAAGAAAGTGTAAGAAAATCTAGGTTTCCACCACTTTTCTTCATAACCGAAAATACATGCTCATGAGGCTTCATTTTAATGCCTTTTTCTAGCTTGTTTTCTACTCTTCAAAGGATTGAGGAGGTCCTTCTTGCTTCATATCCAAGCTTGTCTTGAGAAACCAAGGTAAAACAATCACCTTAATACCTTAAAGCACATTTTGACCTAGGGTTTGTTCCTTAGGGTTAGTGTATTATCTAGTACTCATTGGAGTCATTGGATGTTGTGTTAACACCCCTACTACGCACATAACTATACTTGGAATCGCAGCGGAAATAACAACTAAACAATAACTAAACGATTGGTGCTACAAACGCCGTCAACCACCCACGTGGCTAACAAGGCTGAATAAATACAATTGTACCGGTCTGATGATCAGACTCCCGAGCATAGAACTAACAACCATATATATATAACAATATAATACCGAGTATTTACATAAATCCTTCACTGTTTAATTCACTGTAAACCGTCACCAACAAGTATATAATACGCCACGGGTGCACAGGCGCAACCCGGGCTAACATCCAAAATACTTCAAAAGTAAACTACTCTCTGGGACCTAGAGCCACTCTGCCTCTTCGATCCTCATCCTGCAATCAAAATATGGAGCCCCCGAGGGGTCAGCACCTTTGCTGGTATGGCTAACGCGCAGCCCACATCGACTACCGGATACGCGCAACCAATTGTCAGGATGACATGATATTTATTTTAAACACACAACACATACATATAAACATAACAAGGGTATTGTACACATCAAAACACATCACAAACATACAAATCCTTTTAGGAAGAGAACCAACACAGTTAGTCCCCACTGAGAGCTTCGAGAATGTTGCCACGCTCATACTTAGCTCGTTACATAACTCGTTACCGTCCGGTTAGATTGAACGGTCAACTTAACACAAGGTGCCCCGGATATAGTGATCCAAGCACACACCGAAACAAAACATATAGTATGCCCCTGTGGCCCGACGTGAGTCAGTAAAATAGCCTTGGTTAAGCTAAAGGGAAGGTTAGAAACCAAATTGGAAATTAACCATAACATACAGAGAGAATCGAACCGGTTATGACATCGACTCCCATACTCACACGCGTGGCCGGAACAGACCGACCGGACTCCTCACTTCCCCCGTTAGCCCATGTTAGTAGTTCAACATTGAGCACAACAACGATTCACAATAATAGGTCAAGTCTTGTTAGACCCTCACATGGGAAGAGAGAGTCATAATTAATCAACATAATAATATTTAACAACTGTAAACTCTTTACATGGTTTAATCTTACAAAGTCATAAACACACAGAAAACAAACAACACACAAGCCGGTGTAAACCGGTAGGCAACAGACTGCAAAAAACCATACCTGGTCCTTGCCTCGTTTGATTTTCCTCCGTAGGTCACTCCTATACATAATTCAAGAACGTCGGTTAATTAACTTACTTAACCTCCAAATTTACTAAGTGTTTAACACAATTGTGTGACATGTTTTAATGTCTATCTTACCCTAGGTTGACTTCATTATACACCCTAGGGTTAACTACATAAGACACATTCTTTCCTGTTTTTTTTTTTTTTTTACAAGTTTAGGTCCGACCGACCTTGCCGACCGAACTTACCCAAGTTCGGTCGATTCCAGAATACATTTCCGTTAAAGATTTTCTACTCCGACCGAACTTACCAAGTTCGGTCCTATGTTCGGTCTTTTCCCGAGAGTTTCTTCCCCTTTGTAAATTTTAGCCCGACCGAACTTACCATGTCCGGTCCCTAAGTTCGGCCTTTTCCAGAGAGTCAATCCGTACTCAAAATACAGGCCCGACCGACCTTGCAGTCCGGTCCCCAAGGTCGGCCTTTTCCAGAAGCCAATTCTCGCAGGGTAAACTGGGCTCGACCGAACTTGCAGTTCGGTCGCAAGTTCGGTCTGCCCCAGACCTTTGTTTTCCTTGTCACATTCAACTCCAAACTTCACCCCATACAACCTAGTACCCCCTAACCTTATTTGGGGCACTTCAAACACACACCTTAAGACATCCTTAAACACTCATAAACTCATTATCTAATTCCTTAACCTTTACTTTTTCTTCTTCACAAAATTCCTAACACTACTTACACAATTTTTACACTAGGTTTCTAATGGTGTTTCTCACCTATGATAACTACTATCCCAAAATGTTTTCTCCTTATCTTAACATCATCTCCCAAGCATCATCCCTCACACTAATTCCTTATATCCTTCTTGAAACTCTTTTCCTAGTCACTTTCACTTTCTCCTTAATTTACCAAAGTTTGCCTAAGTATTTATCTAAGTCCAAAATGGCTTTGGTACATACTAAAATCTCAAGCTCATGCCTAAGTCCTTGTTACATCCCAAATCACCTTAATGCATGTTTCTTACACAAGAACAACACTTAACCATTTTAAATACTCCTTAACTCATCAAACTCATTTTAACACTTAGAACTTCACATTGTTACCCAAATTTTGACATGGGTTCTCCTAGAACATTACTAACCCAAAACACATTGTTTTTACCAACAAACAACCAAGAACACTAAAAATCCATCAAGCACTTATTATACACAAACTTCACTCACAGGCACTACATCACAATATAGTGCACAATTTATTGCATGGCACTTAGGCCCTTAAAATGCATGGCTCTTAGGCCCTTAAAGTGCTTAAATCATAAACACTGAATTTCCACAATATATATGCCTTTAACCTGCAATACACTCAACATACACATATGCCCTTTACTAGTCTTTAAGAACACTTCACTAAGTCATTTCCCCATTGGCTCTTTAGATAGTTTTAATAAGCATTATAAGCTCATTCTCCTAAGGCATTAAAATAGCATTAGGTTAGTAGATTTACCTCTTTTGCAAAATCACTTCTTTCTTGTTTCCTTTAGAAACCAATAGAGTACTTGATTCCTTGACAAGTTCTAAACAATATACAAACTTTATAATGAGTATTTAAGCTATAGGCTTCATCTCATTGTAAACCCTAATTTGACATTGTTTCAAAAAACATTAATGTAGTTGTTTTACCTTGTTCTTTGAAGAGAGTTTGGATATACAACAAGAGAGGACTCCACCTAGTCCATGAAGAGTTGAAATGAAGCTAGAACAAAGTCACATAAAAAGCTCCTTCAACATGTATTTTCTGGACATGACAAAAACAGGAGGAAAGGAAGTTTTTATTTGAGATTCCTTACCTAGAATCCAAGGAGAGTAATAATATGTCAAAATATAAGCTCAAGCTCCTTCAATGGTGGAACACCTTGGCACCGAAATGGAGCTCTTGGAGTTTTGAGAAGATAGGAATGAAGAGCTTGATGAGAGGAAGAGATTGGTGGTATTTGTTTTTGATTTGGACAAGTGAGCTAGGTTTAACAAGTGGTCAAAGTTGGAACTTCCATGGTGATAGTGGTATTACCGAGAGAGAACAAGGAAGAAGGAAGAAGAGAGGTGTTTGCAAACCGTGGGAATGAAGGAAAGAAATGAGAATGAAGATAGAAGTTGCTTTTAGAAGATATTTGTGTTATAAAGTAAAAAAAAAGTAGTTTTACTTAGTTTGCTTTAATTACTCATTACCTTAACTAGAGAGTGGTGAGTCACCACACTTATAAAAACCGGCCCCCTTTATTAGTATGAGGGTGTTTTAGTCTTTGTTTGTCAATTTAATTACTTAATACAACATATGTTTAAACTAGCTTATAAAAAGTACTATTCACCTATACAAGGCACATAGAAGTGAAATTTTTGATTTCCCACTAATATAGCCACCCAAATGTGATACTATATAGTACACATATATATTTAAGAGTAATGATGGACATTTAGCCATTCAAAACTCATTTACAAGACAATTTTTCAAAAACGTGCTTTAAGACTTCTTAAAGCACATTTGTGTTTTAACTTGTTTTCAAGCTTGGTTTTCTTTGGTAATTGGTTTAATAAGTCATTAGTATATAGATGAAGTCTTGGTAAGCTCATTAGGCCTTACTCAAGTTTATCCCAAGCTTAGAGCACATTTTAGCTCTTATTGACTTTAAAGCACATTTGTGTTTCCTTATGTTTAAATTTGTTTAGTAAGGTTTCTAAGACTCTTTTTAGTCTTGTTACACCCTATTTAGGTGTTTAAAACACATAACTAGGTTTGGGGTATTTCAATCTACCCCCCTTAAAAGAACTTTGTCCCCAAAGTTCATACTTCCACTTAACATTAAACATTAGAACATGAGAACACATATTAACAACACTTCTATATCACATTAACAACATCTTACATCATACCGGACACGTGGTCCAAACAACAAAACATCACAACATCATTCAGACTCAGCGGTCTGTAACATTAACAACATGACAATACAACATGACAAACAACACAGACAATGTATTCAAATACATGTCATATACATAACCGAAACGGCTCTACCCCCCTTAAATAGGGGTACGCCCCGTACCCTATACATACAAATACTAAGAAGTAAACAACGACGGGTACTTCGCCTTCATCTTATCTTCCAGCTCCCAAGTGGCCTCCTCAACGTCCTGGTTAGACCAGAGAACCTTCACCAGTCTCACGGACTTATGGCGAGTGTCTCGAGTCTTAGTGTCCAGAATCCGTACCGGAGTCTCCACTGATCGCATGGTCGGCTCTAAAGTTAGCCTTTCAGGCTGAAGCACATGAGACGGATGAGACATATACTTCTTCAACTGGGACACATGAAATACATCATGTACCTTGCCCAGCTCGGCGGTAAGTCAAGTCTATAAGCTACCGGGCCGATCCGCTCCGTCACAACATAAGGTCCCACATATTTTGGGCTCAACTTGCCTTTCTGGCCAAAACGAAACACTCCCTTCATGGGGGATACTCTCAAAAATACCTGATCGCCCACGGCGAACTCCAGGTCACGTCGGCGCACATCTGCGTACGACTTCTGTCTATCCTGAGCTGCTTTCATATTAGCCCTGATCTGGCGAACTTCTGCCTGAACTTGCTCAAGATACTCTGGTCCTATAATGACCGTCTCACTCGACTCATCCCAGCATAATGGCGTGCGGCATGGTCTACCGTACAATGCCTGGAAGGGAGACATCTTGATCGATGCATGATAACTGTTGTTGTAGCTAAATTCGATCAGATGTACTTATCAATCCAGCTGGTCTGAAAGTCAAGTGCACATGCACGTAGCATATCCTCAAGTGTCTGTATGGTGCGCTCACTCTGACCATCGGTCTGTGGTGAAACGCCGTGCTCAATTTCAGTTCAGTACCAAGTGCCTCTCGTGTAGACTTCCAATATCTGGATAGGAATCTGGTATCTCTGTCAGATACTATCGTCTTTGGTACACCATGATGTCTAACAATCTCTTTATCGAACAATTCTGCTAATCTTGCCACTTTCCAGGTGTCCTTCATCGGAATGAATCGAGACACCTTGGTCAGTCGGTCAACTATCACCCAAATCATATTCAGACCTCCCCTTGTAGGCGGAAGCCCTACTACGAAGTCCATAGATATGTCATGGAACTTCCACTCCGGCACTGGCATTGGCTGCACCATACCACCAGGCCGTCGGTGCTCAAACTTGACCTTCTGACAAGTGAGACACCTCAACACATAGTCATTTACATCATCCTTTTTCATTCCAGCCCACCAGAAGTATCTTTTCATACCTTTATACATCTTTGAAGCTCCGGGGTGAATCGAAGTAGTAGAACAATGGGATTCACTCAATATGCGCTCCTTCAGCTCAGCGCTACTCTGGGTATACACAATCTGCCATTAAGCCTAATCAGGTCATCATCGTGGAGTCTGAAGTCATACTTCTGACCCTCGAATGTGCCATCAGTAAGCTTCTGTCTGATCTCCATCATATACTGATCCGTCATCTGAGCACTCCGCACCTCTTCAACCAAGCCAGTATGAGAGACTAGCGAATGGAGAGAGTGTGCTCGGCGACTCAATGCGTCAGCTACCACATTTGCCTTACCCTCCTTGTACTGTAATTGATGTCGTAATCATTCAGGAATTCAACCCACCTTCTTTGCCTCATGTTCAACTCTTTCTGAGTGAACAAGTATTTCAAGCTCTTGTGGTCAGAATAAATCGTCACACTTACCCCATACAAATGATGTCGCCATATCTTCAGTGCGAAGACAATGGCCCCAACTCTAAGTCGTGGGTAGGGTAGTTCTCCTCATGCTTCTTCAGCTGTCGGGAGGCGTAAGCCACGACCTTCCCGTGTTGCATCAACACACAACCCATACCCCTGCCTGATGCGTCGCAATAGACCTCAAAACCATCTGGACCGTCTGGTAATGTCAGAACCGGTGCAGATGTCAGAGCATCCTTGAGACTCGCGAAAGCCTCTCTCGCTCGACTGTCCACTCGAATGGTGCATCCTTTTTCATCAAGGAAGTCATCGGCTTCGAGACACTGGAGAAGTCCTTCACAAATCTCCTATAGTAACCTGCCAGACCGAGGAAGCTCCTGATGTCGGTAACTGTCTTCGGCCTAGGCCAGGTGCGCACTGCATCTATCTTTGCCGGATCAACAGCGATCCCGGCCTCAGATATCACATGTCCAAGGAATGATACTTGGTTCAACCAAAATTCACACTTAGAAAATTTAGCATACAACTGATTTCTCCTCAAAGTTTGTAACACATCTCTCAGGTGGCTTTCGTGCTCACCTTTCGATTTAGAATACACAAGAATGTCATCGATGAAGACTACCACTGATTTGTCCAACTGATCTTGGAACAAACGGTTCATTAAGTCCATGAACTTTGCTGGTGCATTTGATAAGCCAAACGGCATAACGGTGAACTCATAGTGCCCATACCTAGTTCTGAAAGCTGTCTTTTCGATGTCACTGTCACGGATGGCAATCTGGTGATATCCGGAACGTAGGTCTATCTTGGAGAATACTGATGCTCCCCTAAGCTGATCAAATAGATCGTCGATGCGTGGTAAGGGTAACGGTTCTTCACCGTAACACAGCATTCAGCTCCCGATAATCAATACATAGGCGGAGGCTACCGTCCTTCTTCTTCACGAAAGAGGACCGGCGCTCCCCATGGTGACACACTAGGGCGGATAAAGCCCTTGTCGAGTAGGTCTCTCAGCTGCTCCTTGAGCTCTGTCATTTCTGCTGGAGCCATACGGTAAGGTGCTTTCGCAATGGGTCCGGTGCCCGGAACTAATCAATCTCAAACTCAACCTCTCGTGCTGGCGGCATGCCCGGCAGTTCCTTAGGAAATACATCAGGAAACTCCGACACTACCGGCACATCTGGGCTAAACTCAGGGTCTCTCTCTATGTCCTGGACATAGCAGAGGTATACATCACTCCCTCGTCGTAACTCGTGATACATAGCCATGGCGGTGATGATCTGAGTCGAAGGCTCCCTGGGCCTCTGGCGGTAAGATATGGTAACCCCAGATGGACTCCGAAGAAGCAGTCGATGCTCGGCACACAGAGATTCTGCCCTTGTGCCGCTCCAACCAGTTCATCCCGACAATCACATCAAAGCCTAGTCCGTCGAACTCTATCAAGTCGATCGGAAACTCTTCACTCCTGATTCGAACAATAGCACCTCGGTAGTAGCGGGTACATCGGATCCGCTCCTTCGACGGGAGAGTAACCACGAAGTCTGGCATCTCTTCACCATCTAACCCCAGCCTCTTCGCAATGATAGCGAAATGAATGTATGTGAGGCTCCAGAGTCGAACAAGATCGATGCATCCACGCCATTCACTGGAAAGGTACCGGTGAGGATTGTGCCGCTCTTGCCGGCTTCTGCCTTATTGCAGACACTCAGTATACCTCCCGTTCCGAGTGCACAGCCTAATTCATTGGCAAACTAATAAGTATTGGGTAACAACACGGTTTATATCTTCAAAACAACTCCACTTTATTCATTAACACACTCCTTTTTACAACATTTATTGGCTTATACTGTCGCCATGATCCACTTACAACATCCTTAATACATACTGGTTTGTCACATAATTATACAAGGCTTAAAACTGTCTGAAAGTCAATTCAAACGTCCGGGTTTCATGTGTGTGGCATTGATCACTGCCGACGGTGCGGTATTCAGTTTGATCTTTCTGATGCCATGGTATAGCATCCTTGATTGCCCACCCATGATTAATACATCTCCCGTTTTAGCAATAGCTTCTTTGCGAGGTCAGCACGCTTCTGCTCGCCATACACAAATACTGCGGTATCACCAATGGACCAAGACACCACGGGTACTCCCTTACTTAGAGACTCGGGTGACTCGTCCTTGTCTTGGTGCATACCCAACCGTCCACCTTTCTGGTAGAAGTTTACAATGCATAGATCTGCTTTTACACTTGGAATTGATTCCGTTTCAACTTGCTGAGCAATTCCCACGGCGTGGTTAACGACCGCGTGGAACTCCTCTGGTATACTTGATACTGTTGCTCCATCTTCAGCTCGAACTTCTTGATATGACTTGGTGTAAGGGTTCCAGTCCTTACCCATGCACATCATCTTCAATTGCATCCTTGCTCCCGTTCGGGTATTCGGGTGTGTAAACCCTCCTGGTTTTGCTCCAAGTTCGTCGCATCGTCTGATGATATGGATTTGTGCTCCTCCGGTGTCAGGTATCCATTTAGAAGTATCATACCTGGCTGGATGACCTGACATTGCTCCAATGGGAAGTCGGTGATGTTGATGTGGTGGTTTCTTCAGGGTTCGGTGTGGGTGGGATTGGATAACATATATGAAGTTCCTTAAGTTTAGAGTACTCTAGTTAGGTAAATCTCACACTATACTTTATTATTTACTCACATGGTCGTTTATTTAAACTCACTCACACACATGCATGAATGCGGTATGCAGACACTTATTACATTCAACAACTTAGGCGGTACCTGGTCTAGAAGAGGGCCCTGGCGCCTCAGACCGGTCCACCCACATTCAGGGTGGCCTTGTTGGACCCCGACCCCTTCCCCTTCTGGGACTCCGTGTACCTCTGATCTGGGGGTGGCTGGTTCGCCGTCTTCTGGCCATCGGTGGTCGCAGTGGCCTTACCCTTCCATTGCCCCTTGGGCCTGAAGTTTCCTACTGTTCGGGTTCTGCCAGCACTCATGGTCGCGGTGACCCATCTTCTTACAGTACCGGCACTGAACATCATTACCCTTGCAGTCCTTGCCGGGGTGGTCGCCGTTGCACCACTTGCAGTAATAGTGGCGCTCCGGTCCAGAGCCCGTGCTAGCTGCTATCACAATACACCATTAATACTTGTTTCACAACTTATTAACATATACTCTAACTTATCACACAGGTTTAGACAATTACCCTTAGGTGGGTAAGAACGTAGGGGCTTGGCCGCATACGCATAGGTGAGCTGCAGAGGCTCATCAGCAGTGGTGGTCTGGGCCTGGCCCTTGCCACCCTGTTGCTGTCCTTTCTGGGACTGGGGGTATGATTTCTTCTTCTTCCCTCCCCACTGCCCTTGCGTGCCTTGGCCCTCGTTCTGAGCCTTGCGCTTGAGCGCACTCTCCTCGTCCCTCAGACGGACGGTGATCTCCACAATAGCAGCGGCATGATAGCACTCCTATATTTAGGGTGTCAGTTATGCCCCGCCAGACAAATTCACATCACATTATCACATTGTACACACTTATTCACATTACACGTTAATTCCTTTACCTGCAAGGTGGTATATCCAGTAGGCCCCATGCCGTAGCGCAGGCGATAGTTCAGACCGTTGTAGAAACGGTTCACAAGGATCCGTCTGAGTAACCCAGATCCGTTAGTCAGGTGGATTAGTTCCAGATTGAAGGCTTGAGTTAGTCATCATCTACCGTCATCTTATCCCCTTGCCTCAGGTTGGCCCAATCTCTCAGGCGCTTGGCCTCTTGCACATGTATAGGGTAGTATTTGGCTCGCAGAAGAGCCGTGTACTCCCTCCACTGGAATGTCGGATCAGCAACTCTACCCTCGCGCACAAGCTTCCACCAGTTTTGTGCCGAGCCCTTCAGATAATATGCAGCAAGTCGTACCTTGACTGCTCAGGTGGTGCTAGGGTTTCGAAGGCGGTCTCCATCTCGGAGATGTATGCCTCGAGCTTACGGGGATCGGTCTCCCCACTGAATGAAGGCGGCCTCAGATCAGCCAACGCCTTGACCCAATTGGTCTCTCGTGGCGGTGGTGGTGGTGGCTGAACTCCAGGCTGTCGCCCTTGCTGTATAGCAGCAACTAGGTCGGGTACCAGCTGAGCTACGGCGGCTGCAACTGCCTCAGCCATGGTCTGTGCCGTAGTATCCTCACCCTGGTCACCCATACCTCCAATACCGCGCCCGCGGCCTCTTCCTCGTGGTCTACCTGCCATCTGAATTTATACGAACATCTCATTAGCATTATGCTTGCACACTTATCGGTCTAACGACTGTAACGCTTCCCGATAATAAGGTATCTCCACACTTAGTTAGTGGTTAACCTTTCCAAATCTGTTCACTTAGGTAACTGTAGTTAGGTTTCCTAACTCGGTATATCCCTAAGCTCGGTATTCTAGTCATCAGAGCGATACTTCGCTCTGATACCACTTTTTGTAACACCCCTACTACGCACATAACTATACTTGGAATCGCAGCGGAAAATAAACAACTAAACGGTAACTAAACGATTGGTGCTACAATGCCGTCAACCACCCACGTGGCTAACAAGGCTGAATAAATACAATCGTACCGGTCTGATGATCAGACTCCCGAGCATAGAACTAACAACCATATATATAACAATATAACCGAGTATTTACATAAATCCTTCACTGTTTAATTCACTGTAAACCGTCACCAACAAGTATATAATACGCCACGGGTGCACAGGCGCAACCCGGGCTAACATCCAAAATACTTCAAAAGTAAACTACTCTCTAGGACCTAGAGCCACTCCGCCTCTTCGATCCTCATCCTGCAATAAAAATATGGAGCCCCCGAGGGGGTCAGCACCTTTGCTGGTATGGCTAACGCGCAGCCCATCGACTACCGGGATACGCGCAACCAATTGTCAGGATGACATGATATTTATTTTTAAACACACAACACATACATATAACATAACAAGGGTATTGTACACATCATAACACACATCACAAACATACAAATCCTTTTAGGAAGAGAACCAACACAGTTAGTCCCCATTGAGAGCTTCGAGAATGTTGCCACGCTCATACTTAGCTCGTTACATAACTCGTTACCGTCCGGTTAGATTGAACGGTTAACTTAACACAAGGCGCCCCGGATATAGTGATCCAAGCACACCGAAACAAAACATATAGTATGCCCCTGTGGCCCGACGTGAGTCAGTAAAATAGCCTTGGTTAAGCTAAAGGGAAGGTTAGAAACCAAATTGGAAACTTAACCATAACATACAGAGAGAATCGAACCGGTTATGACATCGACTCCCATACTCACACGCGTGGCCGGAACAGACCGGACTCCTCACTTCCCCCGTTAGCCCATGTTAGTAGTTCAACATTGAGCACAACAACAATTCACAATAATAGGTCAAGTCTTGTTAGACACTCACATGGGAAGAGAGAGTCATAATTAACAACATAATAATATTTAACAACTGTAAACTCTTTACATGGTTTAATCTTACAAAGTCATAAACACACAGAAAACAAACAACACACAAGCCGGTGTAAACCGGTAGGCAACAGACTGCAAGAAAACCATACCTTGGTCCTTGCCTCGACGGATTTCCACCTTGAGAGAATCCTAAACACATTAGTAATGTCGGTTAATTATTTATTTAACTTCAAACTTACTAAGTATTTAACATGATTGTATGACATGTTTTAATGCCTATCTTACCCTAGGTTACCTTCATTATACACTCTAGGGTTAACTACATAAGTCACATTCATTTCTGTTTTTTTTTTTTACATGTTTTGGTCCGACCGACCTTACCGACCGACCCTACCCTTGGGTCGGTCTCTAACAGAGACATTTACCGTCTTTCTTCCTACCGACCGACCCAGACAGGGTCGGTCCCCTGGGTCGGTCTCTAACAGAACCATTTTCGACCTGCCATTTACACTCCGACCGACCTTGCCAGGGTCGGTCCCCCGGGTCGGTCCACTGCAGGAACTTCCTAAGAATTCTCCAAATTGTTCCTAATTTTTCCTTAAGTCACCCAATGTGTTGTAACACCTTGTGGCACACTAAGTACTTCAAATAACATCCATTTAACTAAAGTTCTAACTCATTTTTAAACTCCTCCACACTCACTCATTTCCTTGTAAAATTCCTTACACTTATAACATTCTATACTAGGTTTCTAAATGGTGTTTCTTGCCTATTATAACTACTATACCAAAAGCTTTCTTCTTATTTTAACATCATCTCCCAAGCATCACCTCTCACAACTAACTCCTTATATTCATCTTAACAATTCTTTTCCAAGTTTACACTTTCTCCTTATTACCAAAGTTTGCCTAAGTCTTTACCTAAGTCCAAAACGACTTTGGTACATACTAAAACCTCAAGATTATGCCTAAGTCCTAATTACACTCTAGAACACATCCTAGTTCATCAAAATTCCTTTACAACATCTTGAACTCCTTATTCATTTCTTACATTTTCTAACTCACCAAACTTATGTAACCACTTAGAACTTCTTACTTCCTACCTAGATTTTGACATGGGTTCCCCTAGAACATTACCATGCCTAAACACTTTACCTTCTCCTTTAAACACACAAGAACATCCAAAATCACCAAGAACACTCTCATACACAATTTCACCAAATTTACACTACATCACAATATAGTGCATAACTTAAATTGCATGGCACTTAGGCCCTTAAAATGCATGGCTCTTAGGCCCTTAAAGTGCTTAAATCATAAACACTGAATTTCCACAATATATATGCCTTTAACCTGCAAATACACTCAACATACACATATGCCCTTTACTAGTCTCTTAAGAACACTTCACTAAGTCATTCCCCATTGGCTCTTTAGATAGTTTTAATAAGCATTTATAAGCTCATTTCTCCTAAGGCATTAAAATAGCATTAGGTTAGTAGATTTACCTCTTTTGCAAAATAGCTTCTTTCTTGTTTCCCTTAGAAACCATAGAGTACTTGCTTCTTTGACAAGTTCTAAACAATTACAAACTTTATAATGAGTATTCAAGCTATAAGCTTCATCTCATTGTAAACCCTAATTTGACATTGTTTCAAAAACTTAATGTAGTTGTTTTACCTTGTTCTTTGAAGAGAGTTTGGATATACACAAGAGAGGACTCCACCTAGTCCATGAAGAGTTGAAATGAAGCTAGAACAAAGTCACACAATGAGCTATATCAATGTGTATTTCGGACATGACAAAAACAAGGAGGAAACTTGATTTTTGTTTGATTCCTTACCTAGAAGCAAAGGAGAGTAATAATATGTCAAAATATAAGCTCAAGCTCCTTCAATGGTGGAACACCTTGGCACCGAAATGGAGCTCTTGGAGTTTTGAGAAGATAGGAATGAAGAGCTTGATGAGAGGAAGAGATTGGTGGT
>JAIOTZ010000034.1:0-102128 GCA_023374045.1 Limonium bicolor
TGGAAATGGATTCTTTAGGTGAAGTAGAAGGTAAGGCTTCGGGACGAAGCCTTTTTTAAGGGGGGTAGATTGAGATTGAAATACACCAAAACTGAAAAACATAATAAATGATCTAATATGGTTAATAAACATCTAAATACCATTAGGGAACACTATAAAGATTCAACAAGGCAAACCTGCCTTAAGATCGATAAACCCAAAAATGTGCTTTAAGAAACCATAGAGATTGTATGACCTCAATTAGGATCCAAAGTGGATTTCTAAGTATTATATAATTATGTAATGAACACTATAAAACTATTCTCAAAGGAAACCAAGCTCTAAAACATGTTCTAACACTAAATGTGCTTCAAAATTCCTTAAAGCACGTTTTTGAGAAAATTGACTTTCTGAGTGTGTTTGAGCGGGTGGTGTTAGGCATTGGATTAGACCTTGTTATACTAATGTACTATAATTTACCACATTATAAGGTCTAAATCCAAGATTTAAAAAAAATCAGAAATATGGCATTCATTTGTGAATTGTAATCCAAATAGTGCATTTTTAAGCAAAATTGACTAAGTCTAGTCAATGGTCAATACAGACTCATCTATATCCTAAATGAGGCGGCAGCTTAAGGCATGGAGGACAGCACATTCAACTTTAATCAAAATATCTAGCCAATATGGTGAATCACCATTTACTATTCCATTTTCTACTTTCATTCATTAAAACACATTTTCTTTCTTTCTCTTTCCTCTTGTCCCATTTCAGCTGAGCCCTAAGCAGTTCCTAAACCAAAGTTGTGTTCTTGAGTATTCAAGGCAAATCAATCTCTTTTCCACCTAAGGTAATGGTTTAAGGCATATTTAGCTCTTTTTCTTCATCTCTTCATTACCTAACATGGAGCTTATAATCTATCACTTTCCATGGCTTATTCTCAGTGTTTTAAACCTTGAAAAACATCCATTCTTGGCTGAAGCAAGCTTTGGGACCAAGGTGGTCAAAATTTACATTATAAGGTAAAAACATACCTTAAGGATTCTTACTCTTCATCTGGTTTTCTTATTCTATTTTCTATGAGTTTATTCACTCATAATCTTCATATTTTCATGTTGATTCAGTGTGGTTAACCATTTGGAGCAAGGGTGGCAGAAATCAAAAGAAAAATCATTCTTTAAGGCATTTGCCAGTAAAATCTATTACCATAGCACTTGCTGTTGCCTGGCTACTCCCCATGTTTTTATGGTGAATTTAAACCATGTGGTGTTCTTGATTCAGGCCAAACCCTTTGGAGACTACCTTTAATTTAAGTTTAAAAGCTTATTTAATTTAATTTATGCTTATATAATTAAGTTTGGGGTCAAACGGTAATTACTAGTAAAATATAAAGCGTGGGCTTAAATAATAAGAATTAGGGTTTTAAAGAATTTAATAAAAATTATAACATTTTATAAAGTTTGGGTCATGTTAAAAATAGAAAAGTATGGGGTATGTAAGTAAGTAGTAATTGCCGAGAGTTTGGGTCCAATTTGGCATTAGAAGTCAAAGTTGACTATATAGGAGACTTTGACCAAGTTTGGAGAGTTTAAGGAGTTAAAATACTACCTTATAAAAAATGTTATTAAATTGTAAAAGAATTATAAGAGTTGGGGTGATAAGGTGATTTTTGAAACTTAGGGGTACTAAATGGAATTTAGAATAGACCTTGGGTTGTTAGGAATTTCAGAAGTTTATTGGTTAAATTGGAGTTAATATGAATTATAAGATAATATATGATATTTTATATCATTGTTACAAATAGGTAACAGGTAACATGGGTATAAACCAAGAATTATGAAAAGTATAAGGTTAGGAATGATATTATAACCTTTTGGTATAGTTTGGTAATTTTTGGAGTTATAATAAGGTTTTATTAAGTTATATGTATAACATATAGTTTAATGACATTAGGAAACTATATATTATAAATTGGGGAGATTTGGTAATTATACAAAGTTAGGTGGAAAGAATTAATTTAAAACAGACCCTAGGGTCTGTTCGGTAATAATATGCATTTATAACTATAGGTTATAATTATATTAAGGTTTAAGGATTATAATATAAGATATATATTATAAGTGTAACAATGGAATATAATTTGGGGTTGATTTGTAAATTATGGAAGTATAGTGGAATATAAAAAAAACTGAGAGTATAAGCGGCTGTTTGGTATTTTATAACAATTTATAACTATAGGTTATAATTGTTTTAATGACATAAATGTCATAATATATGTTATATAACTATAATATAACATTATATAAATTATGTGGTGGATTTTGTAAATATTTAAGAAAATAGGTGCTGTTCGGTAATATGGGCATTTTTGGATGAAAATTTATAATATGGTTTTTAATGTTATAAGGGTTATAACATTTATAAGATAAGAAATATTCATCAAAAGAGAATGAATATATTATAAAGATGAAATACCCCAAACTTAGAGATGGTGTTTAAATGATAAACTAAGATATAAGGAGGCTAAATAATGCCTTAGAAACATTTCTAATCAAAGAAAATATAAGGAAACACCAAAAGAGCAGTTTAAGCAAAAACGTGCTCTAAGCTTGGAGAGACTTGGGAGGGTACCCAAATGTTGTTCTAAGGCCTTAGTAATATCCTAAGGGTCATTTTAAATCAATTACCAAAGAAAACCAAGCTTGAAAACAAGTTAAAACACAAAATGTGCATTAAGGAGTCGTAAAGCACGTTTTTGAAAAATTGTCTTGTAAATGAGTTTTGAATGGCTAAATGTCCATCATTACTCTTTAATTAACATGTGTACTATATAGTATCACATTTGGAAGTCTATCTCAATGGGAAATCAAAAATTTCACAACAATGTGCCTTATTTTGTGAATAGTAAATTAATTAAGCTAGTTTATAACATAAGTCAATATAAGTGAGATATTTGGTCAACAAAGACTTAAGTACCCCTTGTTACTAATGGGGGCCGGTTTCTTATAAGGTGAGTCACCACCTTCATGACTCATTAAGCAAATAAAGTCTTATAAAGCAAAAGTACTATTCACCTTTTACATAAATATCACACTTTAGTGATTCTCTCTCCTCACTTCTTCATTCTCCTTTGTTTCCCACGATTTCTTGCTCTCTTTCCCTTCTCCATTAACGTGAAGCATACCTCCATGCTAGCTCCATCTAGCTTTGCACACACCTTGCTCATTTTAGCTCCAAAACCAAAACAAATTACATATTCTACTTAGTTAGCTCAAGCTCTCTCTTTCTATCTTTTCAAAACTTCAAGAGCTTCATTTTGGTGCCAAGTCAAACCACCATTAGAGGAGGAAATTCAAGTTTGGAGACTCCATTGGCTTCTCCATTCTCTTAAGGTAAAGAAAGTGTAAGAAAATCTAGGTTTCCATCATTTTCTTCCTTGTCCGAAAATTTACACTCATGGGACTCCAGTTTATGCCTTGTTCTAGCTTGTTTTCTACTCTTCAAAGGATTGAGGAGGTCCTTCTTGCTTCATATCCAAGCTTGTCTTGAGAAACCAAGGTAAAACAATCACCTTAATACCTTAAAGCACATTTTTAACCTAGGGTTTGTTCCTCAGGGTTAATGTATTATCTAGTACTCATTGGAGTCATTGGATATTGGTTAGAACATTGGCAAGGAGATATATATTGGTGACCGAGATTGAGCAAAGAAAAACCTAAGGAAGAAAGCTTTTAAAGCTTGTAAAAGAACAAGGTAAATTACTTACCTTAAGGTGTTTTTATTGTTTAAGGGAATGGGATTTAGATATGTGACGAGTTTAGTGTAGAGTTTACATTAGAAAAGGGTTATATAAAACCTAGGAGAAACAATGACTATACTTGTGAACTTGTGACTAAAGAGCAAATGAGAAGAAGAGATAGTTAAAACAATGTTGAGATGAATTATAAGAAGAATTTTATTTCAATGGGAGCCTTGTTGTGTGTATTCGCAGGTTGAAGGCAAATATATGTGGAAATTCAGTGGTTAAGATTATTGTCATTTAAGGGCCTAAGTGCCAAGCATTTAAGTTTATGCACTATAAGATGATGTGGTGTAGTTTTGGTGTAAATTGTGTATTAAGGTGTTGTGATGAGAATTTGAGTGGTATTGGTTGTTTGATGAAGAAAAACCAAGTGTTAGGATGTACTATGTACTAGAGAACCCATGGCAAAATTTAAAGGAGAACTTAAGGAAGTACTAGGAAGTTCTAGAGGTTGTCTTGATGAAAAAGGGTGAGATTAAGGTGTTCTAATGACTTATAATGACTTAGGTATCACCATGAAGGATTTAGGAATCAAGAGAATGTATTTGAGTATTTAGGACTTAGGCAAATGTTGGTAAACAGCTAGGAAGGAAATAATGTGTTGATGGATGGAAGTTTAAGTTTGTGAAGGAACTTTAAGTAAAGGCATAAAAGAATTTTAGATGGTGAAAGATGCTTGGGAGATGATGTTATAGTGGTGAGGAAAACATTTGGCATAGTGGTTACATTAGGTACGAACCACCACCTAGAAACCTAGTGGAAAACATTACAAGTGTTAGCATTTTTACAAGGAAAATGAATAATGACTAAGGTGAATCTTGGTGAATGATTTCATGTGTTTAGAGGAGGGCTTAAGGTGTATTTGAGGTGCCCAAATGAGGTTATAACATATTAGGATATATGAGGAGAAGTTTGGAGTTAAAAGAGAATTTAGAAACAAGGTTCTGGAGCCGACCGACCTTAGGACCGGACCTGCAAGGTCGGTCGAGGTCAGTTTACACTACCGGAGAAAGTTTCTGGAATCGACCGAACATAGGACCGGACTTACAAGTTCGGTCGGGCCTGTATTTTGTGAAGGAATTAAGTCTCTGGAATGGACCGACCTTGGGACCGGACTTACAAGGTCGGTCGGGCATGTATTTTGTACGGTAATAAGTCTCTGGAATCGACAGGACATGGGACCGGACTTGGCAAGTTCGGTCGAGCTTAAATTTCCCTCGGGGAAACTCTCGGGAATGGACCGACCTTGGGGACCGGACTTGCAAGGTCGGTCGGGGTAGAATTTTCAAACGGTGAAGTGTTCTGGAATGGACCGACCTTAGGTAAGGTCGGTCGGAAGTTCGGTCGAGCCTAAAAAAAATAAAAAAAAAAGAAATTTTGAATTCTAAGAATGGTAATAGGTAATAAGGTATACCTTTGGTAGGGTGGTAATGATTAGGACCCTAAGAACTTATGGAATTAAGTTAAGTTAAGTATAAGTTTTAATGTTTAAAGTTAAGTTTGTAAGCTAAGTGGCAAAGACTTAAGAGGGTATTAAATGGGAATCTTTAGGGACTAAGTGAGTTAAGTAAGGTGCAAATAACTAATGACCTAAAAATGGATGAATGATTTAGGTTTGTGAATTGGGACTCCGAAGAAGGATAATCAAACAACGATCGACGGTGAACGGTACAATCCTTCTTGTGACCTGCTTGCTAACGAGGTGTCCCTCGGCTTGTGTGCTATCTGTTTAATTGATATGACTAAAACAAGATAAAGCATGCAACCGGTTATATTTATTCTCGTTGTGTTTGTGTTATCTTTACACTAACCCGCGAGACTTGAGATGGTTACTAACCAAGTTTAGTACTTACTGAGTTAAGAATAAGAGTTAAGTTTGGTGGTCGTTGGTTAATGCCCGTTAGGGCTTAGCTAGCACATGTTGATTGAGATGTCTACTAACTGGAACTTGAGTGAGGAAACCCGGGACCGATCTCCGGTCATGCATGCTAAGGAAAAAGGGGCAATCTGTTATACCCAAAATTTCAACCCCCCCGGAGTAGTCTCTAAGGCATACGTGTTACAAAGGGCAAAGTGGTCAAAATGCACCAATGCAGGATTTTCCAAGGACATTCTCGGGATTTTCTATTTTTCATATGACTTGTTCATTATCTCCAAACACTTCCAAATATCATGGTCATTATGAAAGGTATTTCATGATTCTCTGATAATATATATTCTGGAAATTTAGCTTTTAATTCATATTATAAGCTAATTTCTTTAATAATTAACACATGAAATAGCCTCAAAATAGAAATTAAAAGGTTTCCAAAATTAAAATAAAATTGTCACATGGTTACCATGACTACATACAGTCATAAACCTGAAATTATTTTATTGGGAACCTTATCCCAAAATTTAAAAGAGAAATTCAATCATTTTGCAATTTTCTCTCTCCTCTGGAAAATACCGAAATAAAAACAAAATGTCACGCAATTTTAACACAAGATAGAGGATGATTTTTAGAGACTAATGCTGTTGGAATTTCGTTATTTCGACTTTTCAATAATTAGTTATGAATTATGGGAGATTCCATATTGTGCGATTTTTATCTAATAGGTTATCTATCGAAATAACCTGATTCCAACACACAAAATTCCTAAAATTCGTTCTTTATCTTTGGTTAAAATTTCAGAATTTTTATCATCCTGCAACATATTCTAAAAATCAGATTCCCTTAGAGCACAAAATCAGCGTTTTAGATAAAGATCTTGCTCTATCAATTTGACCATGCTCTTCTATAAAAGGACCTCCCAAAAACGAATTAGGGCAGAAGAGAACACTTCCAAAGTCAGAAAACACAGCCACAAACTTCTCCCACGTTTTAACACTTCCAAGCCTCAAATCAATACCGAAACACTGCAGAAATCACCCCGAAATCACCAAAACTCATCCTTTCTTCTCCTATTGAAACTCCAAGCACCAAAAACACACAAAACCACCACAAAAACAGAAGAGAAACGTCCTTAACAGCATAAAGAAGAAGGAGTCAGAAGCACAATTCAAAGTCAATCCAAAACCGGCATCAACGAAGCACCAAAGATCCCCGTTGTGAAGAGTCTCACTAAATCTGAAGGTAAAACAGGTTGAAGTCTTGTTTTCTGACTTTGTTCAACTTTAACTACTCTGTGTTAAAATTTGGAATCGAATTGACTTTTTATCGCTTCTGAATTAGCGTTTGTTTTCGCTTCTGCCCAATAACTTGTTTGCTAAGTTTCGTGCTTAATTCGAATTCAAATTGAAAACTTTCAATCACTAACGTCTTGTACATCTTTCAGGCTGCACACCCATAAAATTTGAGCCAAAACACCTTCGGGAACAGCCTCAACGCCGCCGTCCGAGGGGGTCCGCACCCACGGACGTCATGTCCGGGGTCCCGGACTCCCAGTCCGTAAGCCCGGACGCCCGGACGGCGGCGGGGGATTTTTAAATTTAAAAAATTTAGGTTTTCTAATAATGTCCGGGCCCACGGACAGCCCGTCCGTGTCCCGGACTTTACAATTTTTTTTTCTGTTTAATTCGACTTATTTTTATATAGGTTAACTGGGGTCCGTGGTTTCGGACATTAGGTCCGTGGCTACGGACGGAAACAAAATTTGACCTAATTCTGCCTCTGAAATCCTAGTTTAGGAATCTTTAATTTTACTTTAATTTTCTGTCAAAAAATGCTAAAAAACACAAAAACAGAAGCTCGCGCACTTAGGTTAAAACGACTCGTAATAAGCCGTAAATAACCAAGTAGAGGAAAAACGACCTAGGAAGGGTAATGAAAGTAATTGAACCCTAAATAAGTCGAATATCAAGCCCCCGAACCCGAACTCTCCTTTCCTAATTTAATCTAGGTCAAAATTAGGTGGCGACTCATAATAGGTTCCAGTGAGCTAGCTTAGGTTTTAATAATTATTGTTATATGACATAGTTATTAATCTTAGGTTATAAGTGGACCTAAAACCCGTTTAGATCCTAATCAACTTAATCCACACAGGATAGGGTTTAAAATCGAGGCTCACAGACGGTATCTGAATCAGATCCGCCCTCCGCTTAAGGACTTGTCTTCGGACTTGTAGCCTAGGGCCGGTTGCCGGCTCAGCTACGCTAGACTCCCGTCC
The DNA here is from genome assembly GCA_023374045.1 of Limonium bicolor. Lineage (NCBI taxonomy): Eukaryota > Viridiplantae > Streptophyta > Magnoliopsida > Caryophyllales > Plumbaginaceae > Limonium > Limonium bicolor. The sequence goes on from JAIOTZ010000034.1 coordinate 7,930, forward strand.
AGAGTAGGTGGCATTAAGATGGTGCGGTGGGATCACCTAAATCCCAGGTTCGAATTAAGCTACAACCATTCCCTTCCAGGAAAGGTTTGTATACTGAGATTAAGCTGAGATTAAGATTAAGGTAATGTAAGGAATTGAGATTAAGGAAATAAGGACTGAGGAGGGGGTTACTAACCCACTTGATAAGGGAACGCTTGAGTCGTTCATTGTTTGTGAACTATATGTGTTCATATGTGGTTATTGTTATTGCACTTCATATTATGCTTGTGTATGTAATCAATTTCCATGCTATCGACAATTAGTCGTCGTAGCCCCGTTAGCTTGGGGGCCATGAGAGGGTGTACCAGCATTCGTGCTGACCCCCTCGGGGGCTATTTTTACACTTGCAGGTAAGAGACCCATGAGGACGCACTACGAGAGTAGGAGCAGTTAGACTTAGGGTGGGATGTTTATTTTGAGTTCGGGTTGTGCCTGTGCACCCGACTGTTTATATTTAAACTGATGTAAGGTTGTGATTATGATTTAGCTACTTGTACTCGGTTGGCTGTGGTATTGTGGTTGGTGATGTTTTTGGTTGGTTAAGTATTTTGGATAAGTATTGTATATGTTAAGGCCGGTATATTCTAACGATCAGACCGTGGCAAGGTCCAGGTGTTTATGATTTCCGCTGCGACATATTCGTTTAAGTGTTCAGTTTTGCGATAACCACGATTGGCTTGGATGGGGTGTTACAAAAAGTGGTATCAGAGCGTAGTTACGCTCTGATCAAGAAATACCGGACATGAGTAACCACCGAGTTAGGATATAAGTTAAGGAATAAGTGATGGTTAAGGTGTGAGAAGTTATAGTGAGTAGAGTCAGATGACCACTAGTAAGTGTGGATCGTCTTTACCGTCTACGGACGTTATAAATTCACTAACCGAAACAGTGGTGAATACAAATCTAATGTGAGTTATGCTTGTTCAGATGGCAGGACGTCCTAGGGGAAACCGGGGTCGCGGCCAGGGTGATGATGCTTCAGGAATACCTGGAGGGTAGACGATCGCAGAGATCGTAGCTGCTGCATTAGGGCATATGGGCTATCAGCCTGGTGTGGGTGCACCACCTCCACCGCCACAACCTAGGGAACCAAACTGGGTGAAGAGTCTTGCAGATCTTCGACCCGCGCACTTTAAGGGGGAGACCGATCCCGCCAAGCTTGAGGCGTACATCTCCGAGCGGGAGACCGCCTTCGAGACCCTTGATGTCCCTGCTGGGATCAAGGTGAGCCTAGCTGCTTTCTATCTGAAGGGGGCGCCAGGCGATTGGTGGAAGCTGGTGAGGGCCGAGCATGTGGCCAACCCAGAGTTCGGCTGGGAGCTGTACACCGCCTTGCTTCGAGCAAAGTACTACCCCGCCCATGTCCAGACAAAGAAGCTCTTACAGTTGGATGCGCTTAGGCAGACGGACAAGATGACAGTGGACGAGTATTACTCAGAGTTCACTGCCTTGCTCCGTCTTCTGCCAGGTCTTGGATACTCTGACCAGATCCTGGTGGACCGCTTCTATGGCGGGCTTAGCCATCGACTCCGCTACGGCATGGGGCCGACGAGTTACACTACCTTGCATGTAATAAGAATGATTGAGATTTGAGTAAGTAATGAGTAAGATTTAGATTATGAGAAATAAGAGTGACTAATACTATGGAAAAGCAGGAGTGCTATCATGCCGCTGCTAAGGTGGAGATAACCGTCCAGCTGAGGGACGAGGACAATGCTAAGAGGAAGAGTGCTGGTAAGAGCTTAGAGAGTCAAGGGCAAGGAGGGTACAAGAAACAAAAGTACCAGCCTCAGGCCCAGAAAAATCAGAACCCAAAGGGGAAGGAGGAAAAGGAGAAGGCTCCGGAAGAGCCATTGAAGTTGACGTATGCTATCGCAGCTACACCCCTGCGCTCTAGGGCGCTAAAGGGTAAGGAATTAATATTGAATGAGATAAGAAACAAATTATTAACCGTTTGAGATATGAGAATTGACATTATGAATCATCAGGATCTGAGACTGAGAAGGGAGCCGGTGGTGGCTACCAACGACGCTTCATCTGTAGGTGGTGTCACAAGGACCACCCCGGGCTCGACTGTAAAGGGAATAAGGTGGAGTGCAACTTTTGTGGAGTGTATGGACACCGGGCATATGAGTGTTACCGGAACCCTGCTAGCAGAGCCTATAGGCCCGATACCAGGGGCAAGGGCAAGACCGATCAGGGAGCTGGATCTGACGGTCAGAGGAAGGTGCAGCAGCCGGCGGACAAGAACCCAAGGGTGACCCAGAAGCCGGGACCCACACTACATGGTGGACCGGGACGATGAGCCTGAACCCTCATCGAGGCCAGGTACCGCTATAACCGTTTAGTAATAAAAACTACCTGCTTACCGCATTATCATGCATGTGTTGGTGAATAAATGAGTTAAGTAAGAATAAGATGAGATTAGAACTTAAGTAAGATATAACCTACTACCACTTTAGGAAGATTCAACATCTGCTACCCAATACCATCTACACCTAACCCGGAGCACACCGACATCGAAACCATAGACTTTCCAACCGAACAATGTCAGGTTATCCGCCCAGGTATGATTTTATTAAGGGGATACCTGACACCCGAAGCACAAATAGCCATCATCAGAAGATGCAATCAACTAGGAATGGGACCGGGAGGTTTTTACACACCGGAGTACCCAGGGGGAGCAAGGATGAAATTAAAGATGATGAGCTTGGGCAAGGATTGGAATCCGTATGCCAAGAATTACCAAACCATGAGGGGGCAAGATGGAGTCTCACCACCGGGAATACCTGAAGAGTTCCATCCAGTGATTACACAAGTCGTGGAAATCGCTCAGCAGTTGGAAGCTGAACCGATTCCAGACATTCAAGCAGACATATGCATTGTGAACTTCTACGAGAAGGATGGGAGACTGGGACTAAACCAGGATAAGGACGAGACAACGGAGTCTCTCGAAAGAGGGATACCCGTAGTGTCTTGGTCCATTGGGGATGATGCGGAGTTTTTATACGGCGAGCAGAAGCGTGCGGACCGTGCAAATAAGTTGGTACTTAAGTCAGGTGATGGGTTAATTATGGGAGGAGAATCGAGAATGTTATACCATGGAATTAAGCAAATCAAGCTGAATACAGCACCGTCAGTAGTAATCAATGCGACGCATATGAGACCAGGAAGATTAAACCTAACCTTTAGACAATATTAGCCATGTAATGTTAGAAGGAGATGAGGAATGAGATGTAAAATTTAAGCTCATGTTGTAAACAGGATGGTTATGAATAAAATAACAGTGTTGTTCATATGAATTGTTACGACTCTTGTTATACCATCAATACTCATGAAGCTTATGAACACAATTAGGTTATGGACTCGGTACGGAAGGTGCATTAAGTATACTTATAGAGGCACAGGCCGACGCTAGCGGTACTATCCTCACCGGCACCTTTCCGATTAATGGGATTGAGGCATCAGTTCTCTTCGACTCAGGGGCCTCGCATACCTTTGTCTCGGCATCATTCGCGAGCAGGTGGGGCTAGACAGTGATGAGCTACCCGCACTTCACGGTTACGCTCCCGTCTAGGAGAAGGTTCGTTGCACTCGTTACTACCGAGGAGCCACTTCAGAATTAAGGGAGAAGACTTTCAGTCAGTTTCATTGAGTTCAGTAAGCTAGGATTGATGTTATCTTCGGGATGAACTGGTTGGAGCGGCACAAGGGACGTATCCTCTGCGCGAGCATAGATTGCTGCTCAGGAGTCCGTCTGGGGTAACAATATCATACCGCCAGAGGCCCAGAGAGCCTTAGACTAAGATCATCACCGCCATGGCAATGTATAAAGAATTAAGGAGAAAGGAAGAAGTATACCTCTGCTATGTACAGGACATAGAGAGAGACCCGAGTTCGACCCCGACTTACCGGTAGTGTCGGAGTTCCCCGACTTATTCCACGGGAACTGCCCGGCATGCCACCCACTCGGGAGGTAGAGTTCACCATCCAGCTGCTACCTGTACCGGACCGATAGCCAAAGCACCATACCGTATGGCTCCGGCGAGAAATGACTGAGTTAAAAGAACAATTGAAAGATTTGTTGGATAAGGGATTCATTAGACCAAGTGTGTCACCATGGGGAGCGCCAGTCCTCTTCGTGAAGAAGAAGGATGGTAGTCTCCACCTCTGCGACTACAGAGAGCTGAATGCAGTGATAGTGAAGAATAAGTACCCACTACCCGCATTGACGATCTGTTCGATCATTGAAGGGAGCTCTGTGTTTCCAAGATTGATCTCAGATCGGGGTATCATCAGATAGCCATTAAGGAGGGAGACATTGAGAGACGGCATTCCGGACACGATATGTCCACTATGAGTTCACAGTAATGCCGTTCGGTTTGTCGAACGCACCGGCGAAGTTTATGGATCTGATGAACCGCTTGTTCCGGGAGCAGCTGGACAAGTCGGTTGTGGTGTTTATAGATGACATTCTGATATACTCGAAGTCTGAGGTTGAACATGAGGAACATCTGAGGAGGGTATTGGAAGTACTGAGGGAGAACCAGCTATACGCTAAGTTCTCCAAATGTGAGTTTTGGCTTGACCAGGTCTCTTTCCTAGGTCATGTCATCTCAGATGCTGGGATCGCAGTGGATCCAGCAAAGATTGATGCCGTACGTACTTGGCCAAGGCCGAAGACTGTTACCGACATCCGGAGCTTTCTCGGTCTGGCAGGTTACTACAGGAGGTTTGTTAGAGATTTCAGCAAGGTCGCGAAACCGATGACCAGTCTGATGAAGAAGGATGCACCGTTCTTGTGGACAGTAGACTGTGAGAGATCATTTCAGCGCTTGAAGGACTCTCTGACCACTGCACCGGTTCTGACCATTCCAGACGGTACAGAGGGCTTTGAGGTTTATTGTGATGCATCCGGCAGAGGGCTGGGTTGCGTGCTCATGCAACATGGCAAGGTGGTGGCATATGCCTCACGCCAGTTGAAGAAACATGAGGAGAACTACCCCACACATGATTTAGAGCTGGGAGCTGTAGTCTTCACTTTGAAGATATGGCGCCACTTCTTATATGGGGTTCGTGTCACGATCTACACCGATCACAAGAGTTTGAGATACATATTCACTCAGATGGAGTTAAATCTTCGACAGAGGAGATGGTTAGAGCTTCTGAAAGACTATGACATTGACCTCCAATAAAAGAGGGAAGGCCAATGTTGTAGCAGATGCCCTGAGCCGTCGAGCACACTCACTCCATTCGCTAGTTTCTTTCTCCAGCTTGGTTGATGAGGTGCGAGAGGCTCAGAGGACAGATGAGTACATGAGAGAGGTCAGACAAAAGCTAACAGATGGTACCTTTGAGAGTCAGAAATACGACTTCAGACTTCATGATGATGATCTGATCAGACTTAAGGGCCGGTTATGCATACCACGGGGCAACGCGGATCTGAAAGACCGTATACTTAGGGAATCACACTGTTCTTCAGTTTCCATCCATCCGGGAGCCTCTAAAATGTATAAAGACATGAAGAGATACTTCTGGTGGTCAGGGATGAAGACAGATGTTACCGAGTTCGTCTTGAGGTGTCTCACATGCCAGAAGGTGAAATTCGAGCACCGAGACCAGGCGGAATGGTACAGTCGATGCCTGTTCCAGAGTGGAAGTTCCATGATATCTCCATGGACTTCGTAGTTGGGCTTCCACTGCTAGGGGAGGTCTCAACATGATGGGTGGTGGTGGATCGCCTTACCAAAGTAGCCCGATTCATACCGATGAAGGATACTTGGAAGGTGACCAGATTAGCTGAGTATTGAGAAAGAAATCATGAGACATCACGGCATACCAAAGACCATAGTGTCAGATAGAGATACCAGATTCCTTTCGAGGTACTGGAGAGCTACCAGAGAAGCGTTGGGTACAGAACTCAAGCTGAGTACCGCGTTCCATCCTCAGACAGATGGTCAGACTGAGCGTACTATTCAGACACTCGAGGACATGCTGAGAGCATGTGCCTTAGACTTCCAGGGTAGTTGGATTGACAGACTACATCTGATCGAGTTTTCATACAACAACAGCTATCACGCTTCGATCAAGATGGCACCTTTTCAAGCGTTGTACGGTAGACCATGTCGTACACCGCTCTGCTGGGATGAGTCGAGTGAGACGGTCATTATAGGACCTGAGTACTTAGAATAAGTTAAGGCTGAAGTTCAGCAAATCAGGGAGAACATGAAATGTAACACCCCAACTGCTAATCTCGTCATTACCTCTTAAACTGTCCCAATTGCCAATAATCTCGCAGCGGAACTCTAAATACAACAGAGGGTGATACAACGCCGTTAGCCACCCATATGGCAAACCAGGCCTATCTCACATACAGTAACGGTCTGATGGACTGGAACAACCGAATACACAATACAAATACAATACTCAACTCATTTCTTTACTATACTGAGTCTACAATAAATGGATACCGACAACATATTCGGTCTTACACTTCCTTCAATACATAAGTAATTAAAACTACTACCCATGCAACCCACCGACCCCGTCCTACTCTCGAACGGTAACATCTTCGGTGTACCTGTAAATAAAAACATCGCCCCTAGGGGCTCAGCTTAACGCTGCATATGAAATTCGCATACCCCGAGCGCTAACCGGGGTACGCCGACCACTTAGTCGGATATACATGGAGTTCATTTTAGTCAAACAACATGCATCAAAGCAATACAATAAGTACATGTAATGCTCAAGGAATCTACATCCAATCATGGAACACAATTCCTAACTAACATAACAAGGTTGTTAGTTGTATCTGGTTACTCTTAGGCCTCGAGGGTTATACCTCACTATGCCTTGTTTACTTATTCAATACACCCATTCTCTTGGGCTACTCGTACTATACTCACCCAACTCTGGGTTACTTATTCTCATTATCTCACCCATCTCTGGGTTATTTATACTCATTATCTCACCCACACTCTTGGGTTATTTATACTCATTATCTCACCCACACTCTTGGGTTATTTATACTCAAGCTCTTGTAGATTCTCGAGACGCTACAGGTCTCCTACGTCACGCTTGTTACTCTTATATATACTTAGGCCAAAACTCATGGCTCTCTAGCATAGTCTTACTTCCCCGGTTTCGACCCTACTCTGGGTCTAGCATGGTGGGAAGGTTCAACTAGCTCACGGAACTCTCTCTTAGTTCCTATCTCTTTTACTTAGGTCCGACTACTCTCGGACTACTCTCGTTCCCATATACTCCTCTCTCGGAGTTATAATAATATCATGTATATTAGTCTAGAAGCATCACTCTCGATGTTTCTAATGACTTGGGAACATTACTTTAGTTCGGTTAATCTTAGGTTTTAAGAGTTACCATACATTTACTTTACTCATACTTTCGGTTACTTGCATATACCAGGTAAAATCCTCATATAGGAGGTCGACCATGTCTCAAGGGAGTTACTAATCCCTCAGGTCTCTTTTACCTTCTTCACTGGTTCACATCTTCGAACTATCTTAAATCCTCTTGAAGAGGTTCACTTATCTTTCCACTCTCATTTGTTTTGTGGATTGTTTCAATGTGGTTTTCTAACCATTATCGGGTATTTACTCAACCCGTACTTCCCCTCACATTCTAGGGAGTTCATATGTTTGCATTATCGTTATACTTTAACGGATAGTTTGTGTGTTTGCACGTTTTCGTTATCATAAGCGTCGACCCGATCTATGGGTCTCTAGCCAAACGTTACTCACTACGAGTCGGTCCATTCACTATGTTAGACCACACCAGCATACAAGTATGTTAGCTCATTCAACATACAACAAGGCATACATAATCAAACAAGGGATTATTTTCATGCTTAAATCTTGATTAAGCCGGCACACAAACACACAAATCAACATAACTCGGTTAGCACGCGGAGTATGAGAAAATCATACCTTTCAGGGGTTTTTACTTTTACTGTGTCATCTCACCTTGCTCGGGTCACACACGATCCTCTGATAACGTTTCAAACATTATTATTAATACTAAGCTCATACGGAACATAATTAAATGTTATTCCCGTATTACCCCGTTATCCCGTTATCTTGGTTTCACTCTTGTTAATTTGAGTTATCACTTCTCAACCACTTCTAACACTTTCTTACACTTCCTAGGGCCTTAACATGTCACCAAACAAGGCCTTAACATCTTATAACATCATTAACATTTAAACCCCATCATTTCCAACCTTAAAAATGCTCTCTGTTGGTTTCTGGCGGTGGTCCGGGACTTGGTCCCCACCCTAAGTCCTGGACCATTACAAGGTATAACTCTCGGCTTTTATTTTCACCTGGTCCGGGACTTCATGCAGGAGTCAGGTCCCGGACCATAATGCAGGCAAAGTCTCGGCTTAAAAATTGTGGGTGGTCCGGGACTTGGGCATGGTCTTAAGTCCCGGACCAAGCAAGCAGAGAACTCTCGGGGGTAAAATCAGGGGTGGTCCGGGACTTGGTCCTGGACCTAAGTCCCGGACCCTGCTACAGATTTTGCAGAATTGACATTTTCTAACTCTGTTACAGGTTATCTCTTAGCCCATTGATTAACCTATCTTCACCAACTAAAATCCACATGTTTTAGCATCTAATTACCCACCTAAACCACCTTAAACCAAGCACCAAGTACACCCACCAATCTAGTTAATTTTACTTAGATTCTTACACACTTACAAGGCTAGTTATTCTCTGTTATGTTACAAGACTTGTAACAGATTTGGTTTCTTCTTTAAACCATTCAAACCTCACTTACTGATGCCATCCAAGCACTCACATGGCATTATTTTTACTCCTAACACACCTCCTTCAAAGTTTGGTTTCCAAACCATTAACCACTCACTTAAACCTCTTAAAACACCTAGTTTCTTCCTTTGAATAGAACACTCAAGTCCATACATCCCTAGGAAATTTTGACAGCATGCCTACTTCTTAAGCATATTCACCACACTTAAATCAGCTCATAAACACTTCTTCATCCTGTTTAATGAAACACAACAACTACAATACACCAAATTTCCCTCTTGTTTACACATATACACTAACTTGGCTTCTAGGTTTATTTTTCTCACACTCAAGCACATTAATACATTCTGCTTCAAATAACAATATTGCAGTACCAAGGCTACGCAAGCTCAAAGTTATTTATTCAACACCCACATCAATTCCACAAGGAAAATAAAACCAATTCAAGGTAAGCTCTTTACCTTGTTTTACTTTCAGTTTTCACTCCTCTTCTTCCTCTTTCTCTTGCTCCCTCTTTCTCCTCTTGTTTTCCACACCACACAAGGGCTATGGTTTGCCAACTACAACCACCGCCCATCACACACATACAACAATCAATTCACTTTTCCTCCACAAAACCTAATATATATTTTAAGAGCTAGTTTTCAAAGTTTAATATAGATTTTACCTTAGAGAACCCAAATGGATGACTTGGCAATCAATTGGAGAAGTTTTCCAACACCCACAAAAACCCACGGTCTCGACTGAAATGAGGGGAAATTCCAATGTGAGGGAAAAATCCCACAAATGGCAAGAATGAGCTTGAAATGGCCTAAACTTATGCTTATTATTACCTTAAAGCATCAAGGAGAAGAAGAAGGGTTGAAATCTACTCTTCAAGCTTCAAAAGCTCCAACGTCAATGGAAATGAAGATGGAGGAATCGGGTTTTAATTGGGTGGAAACCGAAGCTCTCACCGAGAGGAGTTCAACGGTACAAATTTCGTGTGATTTGGTGGAGGAATGAGCAAGATAGAGGTGGGACATGGAGGGAGGTGTGCTGTTCAGTCTCGCGAGTTACAGAGGAAGAAGAAGAAGTTTGCAAATTCTGGAGCAAACCGTGAATGAAGAAAAAGAAGGTGAGAAGGTAAGTAACTTACTTTTTACTTTTACTTTATACTATTGCTTTATTTACTTATTTGTCTTGTTATTACTTAATAGCTAGCAAGCTATTAATGGGTGTACACTTATTAATTAAAACCGGCCCACATTAATTAATAGCCCGGGTCGTTTTTCGTCTTTTCGAATTAAACGCGTTTCGTCTCCCGGTTTCGTCACTATTCACTTACCGGGTCCGTTTTCCGGAATTTTCTCGTTTAATTAATTTTAATGGTTATTAAGCTTCCATTAATACTTAATTATAGTTATTTAATCAACTAATTTTTAGGTCCGTTTGACCACTTAAAGTCACGTTTTCGGGCTTTCTCGAAAAACGTGCTTTTATGCTTATTTAGCGTTTTAATCCATTTTTTGGATCCGTTTTCTTCGGGAATCATTCCCGTATACTAATTAGGCCTAACTAAGCCTTAGGAATCCATCTCGGACCCTTACGAGATCATATCTCTTATTTTCTTTTAATGCGCATTTTAGCGTTTTTCGCTTTTCAAGCGTTTTCTCTTTATTTGGTTTTATTCTTCTTTTACCAATACTCTCTAGGCACAATTAGGCCTTTAATAATTTTATTAGAGTAATTAAATCGCCATTTTTAGATCCGGGGTATTAAAATCTACCCCCCTTAGGAACTTTGTCCTCAAAGTTGGTGAATCTAAATGGTTACTCTCATGGGCGTACTATGCCAAGGTTATAATACATGTATAACCTTACAGACTCCACAAGTCCGTCTTATTTCACACTACACATACCACACATATATCACAGCATGTATAGCAATCAAAAATACTTTTTGTACTCTCTCCATGGAATCGGTCCGAAGACAAGAAGGCACTACAGTCCTCGAATCCATGTTGAGTAATATACTACTGATCCCTCAGGTACCGGTCACGTTGAACACTTACTCTTTCTGGTTCACGGCCGTTTCATGACAAATGGGCACTTACTCTCTCTGGCCCACGGTCCCTTCGGTTCTGATCAAAACGTTACACATATACATATCCTCAGGCACTCTGGTTGACTCACTCAACACAGGAACATCTCAGGGTACTCTCCCCGTCCCGCTGCCTTTGGAAAAATCACACACTGACACCGCCCCAACCGGTCACTTAGGACCGCCGCACGTACGGTGCAATGGTTTCAAAACTAATACACGCCCACCGTTCTACCGGTCATCAAGACTTAAGGCCACAGCCATCGGCGGGTGATAGTTTCAAAACCAGTTTTCGTTTTTCCATCTTCATACTTGAAGAAAATTCATTTGTAAATTCCGTTTGGAAATTCTTTTTAAAACATCACACACTACAAATCCGGTTTATGGTAGCTGTATCTTCTCTTGACGTGATTACTTGTGACCACTTATAGGGAGCTTCAAGAATCATCCAACCCTGATGTGATCAGCATCAGTGTTGAACTATCCTTCCACCCCAATTTGTGTTCGGTTTCCCTTGATCGCTAGCAGATCAAGTTCCACCTCCCACGTCAGTTTCAAACAATCAGATAGTCAAACATTTTCATTTTCTATCTTTTATTCTTTCTAGTCACATTCATAAAACAATTCGTTTTAATTTACCTCAAATTTCCTAAAACTTAGGTCATCCGTCATTATCATTGCTTCACTTGCTTTGCCTAGGCATCCCATACTTATGTCCTCATTAGTCAAATTATTACTCAATTAAAACACACAACATGCAACTCCAAAGGATGGAACTCACTCCATCAATCATTCTCAAATAAAATTACCTAGGGAACTCACTCCCTACAAGGTTCCACATCGGTTTCATACCAATTCGTACTCATTATAACTCATGTCTAATCTCACTAGACATATACTATAGGGATTCTCATTCCCTAGGAGTCTCTCTACTCCTCTTTTCATAAATTTACATACTCGTTACTTGCATCACTCATGCACAATAATCATTATTACACAATGAATGGGTACATATGTTTATGTAACATAAGTTCCAATCATCAAAACAATTTCTTTTTGTGCTATGCACATAGTAGTTTACGCACCAATACGTAAACATACTCTAAGCGGTTTTTCTCGCCCTACCCCCTTAAAAGGGGTTACGCCCGCGTAACCAACCATATGTTATCACTGAACATTGGTTCACTAATTCGAGTATTATGAAGTGTTTTAACTTCAATGTGGTTAATTAACTCATAACCGGGTTCGGTTCTAGCCTCTAAGGCTTCAAGGGGTTTATGATATAGGTATACTTAACCCTGAATCACGGTCCACAAGCTTCTGCTGCGTGACCTGATAACTAGAGCTTAATTCGCTCTTTGGTATTCTCAATGTATTAATCCACTCCCTTTTTTCCCTTTGTGTCTTGGGAATAAAGGTTCTCAATCGTCGCTAGGTGTCTCTTACCGTATGCGAATTCGATGAGTTATAGATTTTCTCTCCAGCTCTCTGGAAATCCATTTTTGTATAACTCTGTATACTCTCGTGGTTATTCACTACTCTTTCCGACTTATTGTCGGTTGAGGTCAAGCTACTACTCAGTATGTAGTGCTTCCTCGTTTAATTTTTATGTTTGTTTACTTGTCACTGTACAAGAATTCTTCATCTATACCACTATGCGTTACTATGTATCAGTCCTGGGACCTGTGGGTTACTGCCCACGTTCTTTGTGCATCTTTGGCCAAAGGCCGCACGGTTATTTCTCTAGATTCCCACTCAATAGGCTTCGTTGACATTTCTTAATTCCTGGCTCTCCCACTTGATCATTACCGCACAAGTGCAATACCAAAACACTCAGTCATACAGAGTGCAGAAGCGTAAACCCTTGACAGTAAATCTCTCATGAGATAGGAATGATCATGTCTTCTTTACCACATTTCCTTATCAACTTCATATCACTAACCGAATATACTCTTACAATGGTCGCTTACTGCGTACCTTGTTCTTTCTCATTTTCATGGCATCCGCTACTACTTTAGCTTCCGCCCAGGTGTTCTCGCCATTTACACTATGGCTTGCCATTCACTTGGCTCAACAATATACGCTATTCTTTAAATCTCTCTGCGCGCTTGCGCACTGCTTACTCTGCAGTTCATACTGTACACATACAGTGTTCACTACTCATCCGATTACTCTATCGGTTTCCTTTTTACTGCTATCAAGGTTCCTCTTTACACACTACTATAGTTCATATGCTCCTTGGCAATATACACATGCTCAAGTTTTACTACACCGCTCTAGCGGTTTCACATTTCATGCCAACGTGGTAGCCTTTCTCTGGAGGATTCACGCAATTGCCGCTCCCTAGGCCCCACAGTAACAAGTGGTATCCCCACTCTAAAGTAGCGGTTTATTCTCCACTGTTTCTTCTATGCGTTTATGCTTATGTTCGCACTGTTTAAATCTATAGTTTGTAGTTAGTTTTATCGGCTTACAAGCCACCTTGCCTCGAGCCATGCTCTGCGCGACTGTTTATACAAGTTTCTGCTTCTCCGTACACCATTAAATGGTTTGGAGGTATTACTGGGTTTTTGATATGGTAGTTTCATCACGCTTCCGAACATGGAAGACCCTTAAAGTATTTTGATACTAATTCATGCCCTCTGGCAAGTTAGGGTGTTCCCTTTTTACGTGGGATCCCTTCGGGTTCTACCCGAGTGTTTGATTTAACACTTGTATTCTCAACACGATATCTCGTTCAACTACTGTTGACTTCGGTACCCTTCACGGATTGCTCCGGGGTATTTTTGAGTCGTGCCATTACATCTGGCTTGAACTCATGGGTATATTCAGATTCTTACTCCGCCTTGCGGTTATGTATATTTTGAAATATCCCGTTTAAGGTTGTAATGTCTCCCATTATTGGGTAGATCCTTGGTACTTTTCCTTTACCTTCTTGGTCAGGTTGTCATTCTCTTCAGTGAAGTATACTGTGGGAACTCTATCCCGTTATCGAACATTAATATGTTCTTTTTAGGCTTTCGCCATATTGCTTACACTGGTATTCATTCCAGTCATTATGTATTTCCTCCTTGATTCCTGAGACATATCCCATGTCTATACTTAATACTCTGTGCTTCTCACACTTATCCACGCTATGTCCTTAGGTCCGTCACCTTACTGGTTTCTAGACTCCCTTATCTTGGTAAGCTTCCTTGTGTTCTTCGATCATTCGAGGTGTCCAACTGTCTTGGTTTGAATTGGCTCTTTCGTCCGTAGTATGGAGTGGGCTACTTCCCGTGTTCCGTACTCTACTTGTATACATACATGGAGTATCTTATTGATACGTTGCCACTTACCCGACTAACTCATAATTGGTCTGTCAGGCCCGCAAGCTCCTTCGGAGTGCGGTCGTTCCATGTCTCGTTTAGTACACCGTAGTGTCGGTCACACGCCTAAGTGAAGTATTTGTTGCCAACTCCTCTTATATCGTCCTATGATAACTTACCGTGATTCTCTGGTTTGGTTTTCAAAAATTTGGGAGTTTTTGGAAAATTCTCTGTTTGAAAGAAAATTGGGGTTTTGAAGGTAAATTCTTCATGGCATTTCAACGCCGGTTACTTCTTACCAGGTCCAGCTTCTCGCTGACTGGTATGTTCTTTATACAATGATCAGGCTGTTATGTCTTTTCAAGGTTCGTTTCACAATTCTTAAGGTTGGTCTCACCATATTGGCTTCTCTCGCCATCTTGGTACCTGCTAAGTACTGGTAGCTTGTCAAAGCCCCTCTTAGTGGTTCTGTTTTTACTGCACTTGCCGTGGCGAGTGCGCGATACAGGCGGTATTTTGGGTTAACTCATACCGGTCATGGTATTGTTCACATTGTGTTTGGTAGCCTCGTCGGCTCTTGCTTTGATCCTATGGTCGGATAACTGCTCGTCGGGCTGCTACTTGTTCATCTTGCCATGACTGTCATTCATTTAGGTGCTTCTCCATCCTCGGAGTTCCATAATTACTTAGTTCAGTGTTCTCCCTCGTTGCTCGTTCCCACGTCGTTACCGTGGTTACCGAGGTTTACATCACTAGGCACTACCGTTGTAGTCCTATTCGGGTGTACCCCATAATTATGCTTGTAGCCGCCTAAGCTATGCCCGCTAGGTATTGCAACCTCTTCGGGTGTGGCAGGGTGGGTGTATCTACTCCTGACTAGATTCTTAGTCGGTTGATAGATCGTTGGTGGTATTATTTAGTTATGGCGGTCCGTAGACATGTGTCTCGGTTTGGTTGTTTCTCATTAATCCGCCTTGTTGCGCGGTTAGTGCTTCCTTCTTGCTACTGCTTGGCTAGCTAGGTTCTCGCGACTGCTAAGCATGTCGCCCCAAGCTGCCACAGATTCCGGTCTTCTTGGACTAGGATTTCTCGATCTTCCGCTTTTTAGTGCGGTTATTGTCGTTCCAACGGGATCCATCTCCGGGGTTTCCGGTTCTCAGGATCTACCGCGTGACAGATTCTGGTTCATATCGAAATATTAAATAAGTGCCAGATTGGGTTTCCCCGTCTCTCTGACGTTCTTCCCCAAGCTTTTAATACGGGGGTTGTGGAGGGCGGGTGTGGTATTGTAGGTATCCAGATCATACTGGAAGTTCCTATCTAGCGCATCTCTCACGCTACCACTCAACCCTTAGCCCTAAGTCTCTATTTCCTAACTCGGTATTTCCTAAGCTCGGTATTTCCAGTCATCAGAGCGATACTTCGCTCTGATACCATTTTTTGTAACACCCCCAAACTGCTAATCTCGTCATTACCTCTTAAACTGTCCCAATTACCAATAATCTCGGAGCGGAACTCTAAATACAACAGGGGTGATACAACGCCGTTAGCCACCCATAGGCTAACCAGGCCCTATCTCACATACAGTAATTGTCTCATGGACTGGAACAACCGAATACAAATACAAATACAATACTCAACTCATTTCTTTACTATACCGAGTCTACAATAAATGGATGCCGGACAATATTCGGTCTACACTTCCTTCAATACATCTAGTAATTAAAACTACTACCCATGCAACCCACGACCCGTCCTACTCTCGAACGGTAACATCTTCGGTGTACCTGTAAAGTAAAAACATCGCCCTAGGGGCTCAGCTTAACGCTGCATATGAATTCGCATACCCCGAGCGCTAACCGGGGTACGCGACCACTTAGTCGGATACATGGAGTTCATTTTAGTCAAACAACATGCATCAAAGCAATACAATAAGTACATGTAATGCTCAAGGAATCTACATCCAATCATGGAACACAATTCCTAACTACATAACAAGGTTGTTAGTTGTATCTGGACTCTTAGGCCTCGAGGGTTATACTCACTATGACTTGTTTATTATTCAATACACACCCATTCTCTTGGGCTACTCGTACTATACTCACCCACACTCTCGGGTTACTTATTCTCATTATCTCACCCATACTCTTGGGTATTATACTCATTATCTCACCCACACTCTTGGGTTATTTATACTCATTATCTCACCCACACTCTTGGGTTATTTATACTCAAGCTCTTGTAGATCGAGACGCTACAGGTCTCCTACGTCATGCTTGTTACTCTTTACATACTTAGGCCAAAACTCATGGCTCTCTAGCATAGTCTTACTTCCCCGGTTTCGACCCTACTCTGGGTCTAGCATGGTGGGAAGGTTCAACTAGCTCACGGAACTCTCTCTTAGTTCCTATCATCTTTTACTTAGGTCCGACTACTCTCGGACTACTCTCGTTCCCATATACTCCTCTCTCGGAGTTATATAATATCATGTATATAGTCTAGAAGCATCACTCTCGATGTTTCTACTGACTTGGGAACATTACTTTAGTTCGGTTAATCTTAGGTTTTAAGAGTTACCCTACATTTACTTTACTCATACTTTCGGTTACTTGCATATACCAGGTAAAATCCTCATATAGGAGGTCGACCATGTCTCAAGGGAGTTACTAATCCCTCAGGTCTCTTTTACCTTCTTCACTGGTTCACATCTTCGAACTATCTTAAATCCTCTTGAAAGAGGTTAATCTTTCCACTCTCATTTGTTTCGTGGATTTTTCAATGTGGTTTTCTAACCATTATCGGGTATTTACTCAACCCGTACTTCTCCTCACATTCTAGGGAGTTCATATGTTTGCATTATCGTTATACTTTAACGGATAGTTTGTGTGTTGCACGTTTTCGTTATCATAAGCGTCGACCCGATCTATGGGTCTCTAGCCAAACGTTACTCACTACGAGTCGGTCCATTCACTATGTTAGACCACACCGGCATACAAGTATGTTAGCTCATTCAACATACAAAAGGCATACAAATCAAACAAGGGATTATTTTCATGCTTAAATCTTGATTAAGCCGCACACAACACACAAATCAACGTAACTCGGTTAGCACGCGGGTATGAGAAAATCATACCTTTCACCGGGGTTTTTACTTTTACTGTGTCATCTCACCTTGCTGGGTCACACACGATCCTCTGATAACGTTTCAAACATTATTATTAATACTAAGCTCATACGAACATAATTAAATGTTATTCCCGTATTACCCTGTTATCCCGTTATCTTGGTTTCACTCTTGTTAATTTGAGTTCTCACTTCTAACCACTTCTAACACTTTCTTACACTTCCTAGGGCCTTAACATGTCACCAAACAAGGCCTTAACATCTTATAACATAATTAACATTTAAACCCCCATCATTTCCAACCTTAAAAATGCTCTCTGTTGGTTTCTGGGGGTGGTCCGGGACTTGGTCCCCACCCTAAGTCCCGGACCATTACAAGGTCTAAAACTCTCGGCTTTATTTTCACCTGGTCCGGGACTTCATGCAGGAGTCAGGTCCGGACCATAATGCAGGCAAAGTCTCGGCAAAAAAATTGTGGGTGGTCGGGACTTGGGCATGGACTTAAGTCCCGGACCAAGCAAGCAGAGAACTCTGGGGTAAAATTAGGGGTGGTCCGGGACTTGGTCCTAGACCTAAGTCCTGGACCCTGCTACAGATTTTGCAGAATTGACATTTTCTAACTCTGTTACAGGTTATCTCTTAGCCCATTGATTAACCTATCTTCACCAACTAAAATCCACATGTTTTAGCATCTAATTACCCACCTAAACCACCTTAAACCAAGCACCAAGTACACCCACCAATCTAGTTAATTTTACTTAGATTCTTACACACTTACAAGGCTAGTTATTCTCTGTTATGTTACAAGACTTGTAACAGATTTGGTTTCTTCTTTAAAACCATTCAAACCTCACTTACTGATGCCATCCCAAGCACTCACATGGCATTATTTTACTCCTAACACACTCTCCTTCAAAGTTTGGTTTTCCAAACCATTAAACCACTCACTAAACCTCTTAAACACACCTAGTTTCTTCCTTTGAATAGAAACACTCAAGTCCATACATCCCTAGGAAATTTTGACAGCACATGCCTACTTCTTAAGCTATCACCACATTAAATAAGCTCATAAACACTTCTTCATTCCTGTTTAATGAAACACAACAACTACAATACACCAAATTTCCCTCTGTTTACACAATACACTAACTTGGCTTCTAGGTTTATTTTTCTCACACTCAAGCACATTAATACATTCTGCTTCAAATAACAATATTGCAGTACCAAGGCTACGCAAGCTCAAAGTTATTTATTCAACACCCACATCAATTCCACAAGGAAAATAAAACCAATTCAAGGTAAGCTCTTTACCTTGTTTTACTTTCAGTTTTCACTCCTTTTCTTCCTCTTTCTCTTGCTCCCTCTTTCTCCTCTTGTTTTCCACACCACACAAGGGCTATGGTTTGCCAACTACAACCACCGCCCATCACACACATACAACAATCAATTCACTTTTCCTCCACAAAACCTAATATATATTTTAAGAGCTAGTTTTCAAAGTTTAATATAGATTTTACCTTAGAGAACCCAAATGGATGACTTGGCAATCAATTGGAGAAGTTTTCCAACACCCACAAAAACCCACGGTCTTGACTGAAATGAGGGGAAATTCCAATGTGAGGGAAAAATCCCACAAATGGCAAGAATGAGCTTAAAATGGCCTAAACTTATGCTTATTATTACCTTAAAGCATCAAGGAGAAGAAGAAGGGTTGAAATCTACTCTTCAAGCTTCAAAAGCTCCAACGCCAATGGAAATGAAGATGGAGGAATCGGGTTTTAATTGGGTGGAAACCGAAGCTCTCACCGAGAGGAGTTCAACGGTACAAATTTCGTGTGATTTGGTGGAGGAATGAGCAATATAGAGGTGAGACAAGGAGGGAGGTGTGCTGTTCGGTCTCGCGAGTTACAGAGGAAGAAGAAGAAGTTTGCAAATTCTGGAGCAAACCGTGAATGAAGAAAAGAGAAGGTGAGAAGTAAGTAACTTACTTTTTACTTTTACTTTATACTATTGCTTTATTTACTTATTTGTCTTGTTCTTACTTAATAGCTAGCAAGCTATTAATGGGTGTACACTTATTAATTAAAACCGGCCCACATTAATTATAGCCGGGTCGTTTTTCGTCTTTTCGAATTAAACGCGTTTCGTCTCCCGGTTTCATCACTATTCACTTACCGGGTCCGTTTTCCGGAATTTTCTCGTTTAATTATTTTAATGGTTATTAAGCTTCCATTAATACTTAATTATAGTTATTTAATCAACTATAATTTTTACGGGTCCGTTTGACCCCTTAAAGTCACGTTTTCGGGCTTTCTCGAAAAACATGCTTTTATGCTTATTTAGCGTTTTAATCCATTTTTTTGGATCCGTTTTTTCGGGAATCATTCCCGTATACTAATTAGGCCTAACTAAGCCTTAAGAATCCATCTCGGACCCTTACGAATCATATATCTCTTATTTTCTTTTAATGCGCATTTTAGCGTTTTTCGCTTTTCAAGCGTTTTCTCTTTACTTTTGGTTTTATTCTTTTTTTACCAATACTCTCTAGGCACAATAGGCCTTTAATAATTTTTATTAGAGAAATTAAATCGCCATTTTTAGATCCGGGGTATTAAATGAAAGCTGCTCAAGATAGGCAGAAGTCGTATGCTGATGTTCGACGACGGGACCTGGAGTTCGTAGTGGGCGACCAGGTATTTCTACGAGTTTCACCGATGAAGGTGTATTCAGGTTTGGGCAGGAAGGGCAAACTAAGCCCGAAATTTGTTGGTCCTTATGAGATTACGGGCGGTGGGCGGTGGGCCGTTGCTTACAGGTTGAATTTACCTGCTGAGCTGGGTAAAGTGCATGATGTTTTTCATGTTTCACAGCTAAAGAAATACATGCACCACCCCTCCCATGTGTTAGAACCTAAGAGGTTGACTTTGGAACCAAATATGAGATCCGTGGAGACTCCTCAAAGAATCTTGGACAGTAAGACTAGGGACACTCGCCACAAGTCAGTGCGACTGGTAAAGGTTCTCTAGTCTAACCAGGATGTCGAAGAGGCCACGTGGGAATTAGAGGATAAGATGAGGCGAAGTACCCTCTTTGTTTACTGACTAGATCGTCTGTATAGGGTACGGGGCGTACCTCCTTTTTAAGGGGGGTAGAGCTTCCTCGCTTTTGAGTTAGGAAACGATCATGTTTGTCGTTTGTTTGATTGTTAAGATGTGAATCTGTGTAAGTTGCTACACTTCGGTGTAAGTTTGAGTTATGTATAATACTTATGTATTGTATTTGAGATTGACCTTTGAGTCTTGAGATGTGTGAATGTGAATATAAGATGTGGTGTTAAGATTAAGGAATTGAGTACCGTGAATGATTAAGCACATATGTGAACTTTGAGGACAAAGTTCTTTTAAGGGGGGTAGATTGAAATACCCCAAACTTAGAGATGGTGTTTAAATGATAAACTAAGATATAAGGAGGCTAAATAATGCCTTAGAAACATTAAGAAACATTTCTAATCAAAGAAAATATAAGGAAACACCAAAAGAGCAGTTTAAGCAAAAACGTGCTCTAAGCTTGGAGAGACTTGGGAGAGTACCCAAATGTTGTTCTAAGACCTCAGTAATATCCTAAGGGTCATTTTAAATCAATTACCAAAGAAAACCAAGCTTGAAAACAAGTTAAAACATAAAATGTGCTTTAAGGAGTCTTAAAGCACGTTTTTGAAAAATTGTCTTGTAAATGAGTTTTGAATGGCTAAATGTCCATCATTACTCTTTAATTAACATGTGTACTAGATAGTATCACATTTGGAAGTCTATATCAATGGGAAATCAAAAATTTCACAAAATGTGCCTTGTTTTGTGAATAGTAAATTAATTAAGCTAGTTTATAACATAAGTCAATAAGTGAGATATTTGGTCAACAAAGACTTAAGTACCTGTAACACCCCTACCATTAATACAATGCTTACTTTCCAATTTCCTTACATATCAGATACACGCAGCGGATATATGCTTACATACAATGGGTGATACAATGCCGTTAGTCACCCACGTGACTAACAAGGCTACTACTTCTACATACAGCATCGGTCTGATGGACCGGAATCCCGAGTACTACAAGTCTACAATACGTTCTCCGTTTACCAAATACTACTACAATCTTCATTATCAATACTCCAAGTACAATACAGTATAATCTACATACCGAGTTTACTAGGTTCCTTATACAAGTATAATACCTCTTCCAGTTCATACATACTCACTAAGAGACTACTTACTACCCATTCCTCACTACTACATTACTTTCTAAATACAAGGGGTGTGCTAGTTAATACACCTCTACATTCTGCTACTACTATCCAATGTGTCACCGGTCTCGTGCCTTGACCACATTCGCTTCGGGTACCTGCACACTAAAAAAATGTCCCCCGAAGGGGTCAGCTTTCGCCGAGCATGATAACCGCATACCCCGCGTACTAGTGAGGGTACGCCGACCACTTGGTCGAATACATGCGGTTGATTTCATTCAAACATACATGCATACATGCTCTTATACACAATACAACAATACTTACGCAAGGCATACATACATACACTACATTACATACAAGGAATACAATAACCCATCCAATGCATACTTACCTTCTTCCGAAATACACATACTCATTACATACACAATATACAATTCTTGTTAGCTTCATTGGTCCACCCGGGTTAATCGGGTGGAGATTACTCTTTTACTCGTTACTTCATACACATACATACTCATACTCATACTTACTTACGGATCCATACTTACTTACTCTTACTCTTACTCAAGTTAAGTCGTCGGGACCTCCGGCCCTGGGGACTACACCGTCCCACCTCCGGGATTTACTTGACTCACCAATCCGGGATGCTACCCATTTAAGGGATTTGGGCCGCGGACCAGTTTAAGAGTCAGGATTTGCAGCCAACCTCTTGTGACTCCGCATCCTCACGTGTGGCCGAAGCTATATCGGACTTGTACTCATTCCAATTTACTCACTTAAGTTAGGAGTTAGATAGTTAGGAATTAGCACAAGTCAACATCCAAGCCACAATAATACAATACACATATACACATACCTACGAGGTACAATACATTACACAAGTACAATACGAGGTTCGAATACCATTCATCATCATTCATATATTTCATGAATTACACAAACTAGTGCTCAAGTCAATAAATATCAAGCACAACATAAGTCAAGCACAGGTAAGTGCAATATAGTCCGATTCATGCATTTATCTTATTTAGGTGGTCAAATAAGCACACAAATCGGGGTAACCAGATTAGGATACAGGGCATGAAGAAATCATACCTTTCTACAATTTACGTTACCGGGTGCCTTCTTGTTTCTTTGGTTCACTCTTGTTCCTTAGTCCTTACTTGTTCCTCGGGTCTTATTCTTGAACCAATGACTACATGCCAAATGGTTCAATTAATACTAAGCATCACAATACATACATAATTACTACTCCCGTACTTACCCCGTTATCCCGTTATTTCGGTTTAACTTAATGTTCTTAAACTTACAACTTTGTTAATTACTTCTCAAACTTGTTTACACTTCTTAGGGCCTTTAAAGGTCACCAAACAAGGCCTTAACAACTTCTAAAACCATTACCCATCAATGCCCCATGGTTAGACCCCTAAAAATCACATTTTACAAGCTTTTATAGGTGGTCCGGGACTTGGTCCGGACCCAAGGTCCCGGACCATGCACTGAAATCACATACGACCTATTTTTGATATTGGTCCGGGACTTGGTCCTGGACCTAGGTCCGGACCACCTGCTAGGATGACTCGAACTGATTTTAAGTGTGGTCCGGGACTTGGTACATACCCTAGGTCCCGGACCCTGCTAAAAACTGCTACTTGGTTGATTTTTCAACCCCAAATCAACCCTTAATTCACCTCCAATCATTCCATAATCTTTCCACATGTTTTGTACATAATTAATCACACTTAAACACTCACTAAAACTCCTTAAATCCATGGTCCAATACTTACTCAACTTCTTGCTCAAATTCTACAAATTTTTATTCACAATTTCATACTTTGCACACTTGTGCATTCCTACACTCCTCTTTGCATTTTGCACTTAGTTCCAATGCCATCTTACCATTCCAATTCATTTCCAAGCAACTACAATATCTATACCCAAGTCCAACACTCTTTACCAATTCTTACACACTAATTTTTCCTCACTTCTCCAATGCATTTTTATACCCTTTGCTACAGATTTTACACTTTTTGTTTCTCATACTACAACTACCACTTCATTACTACTAACATACCTACACAATCCAATATACACCTTGGTTCTCCCATTCACCAAGCCATCCATAAGTGTACATTTCCTACCAAATTTTGCCGTAGTTCACCTACAATTCTCACTTATCCACACATACCAATTATCACCAAAATCATTCCTATTCTAGCCACACCCATACAAGGGTCCTACCAGCAATACAAGCAATCTTAGTACATCATTACTTCCTCAAAACACAATATCAATACACATACACAATTCTTTGGCTCTAAGGCCTACAATCCACATGCTTGTTTCACAAATACCCAAACTTTCACAACTACAATTCTAATACATTATTTTGGCTCCTTTAAATTGGTTTACCCATTCCCATTGTTCTAATGCATTAAAATTAAGCATTAAGAAGAAGCTCTTACCTTGAGCTTTTCATTTCCTCCATTCTTTTCCAATTCTCCTCCCTCTCTCTTTCTTGCACAATTTGGTCACATTGGGAATGGAGTTGCCAAACTCTATTCCCATCACCCAATAACACAAAAACAAGTGTAATTAACATACTAACTCATAGATTAATACTAATCCCTTGAAATGCTTAAAACAAAATTCTAGGGTTTACCTTTGGAGTGTTTTAGGAGGGGTTTTAGCCCTTGGTTCAAGAAGGTGATTCCTCCACCATTGCAAGGTTGGTATTATGCTCAAAAGAGGGAGAAAACAGAGCATTACAAATGGGCACAAATCGGTTACCAAAGGAGATGAAGAAAACTTAAGGTTCTCATGGAGATTTTTACCTTAATGGAGAGAGGGGACTCCAAACTACACATTGATGCTATTTTCTTCCCCAATGGGATAACCCACGAAAATGAACTTCCTCATTTTTGGATTTTGAAAAGAGAGAAGTGTAGAGGAGAATGAGGGGAGTTCAAATATGTAATTTGTTTCGATTTGGAGCTTACATGAGGATGGAGCATGAAGAAGAAGATGGAGGAGCCATTGTTGTTGGTGAGAGCTCCAAAATCGCAGCCACAAGGAGAAGAAAGAGAGGGAGTACGATGGGGAAGAAAGAAATGGGAGAGAGAGAAGAAAAAGGTGAGGAAAGAGAGTATTTTTTACTTTTTGTATTCTTTTTCTTCTTTCTTTCATCTTTTCTTTCTTTACTTATTTTTTTTTTCCTTTGTGTGTGAGAGGGAAGGGGATCGGATGCCCTACAGCCCCTTGTGGGTTTTAAAATTTTATTTACAATAGTGGACACACTAGTTGGTTTATATGCTTTTACCCACAACTTCCCGTTTTTGACAGTTTTTACTAATTTCTCGTTTTCTTGTTTTTATTGGCTCTAAAGCTTCACTAATATTTATTAATGATTATTTAGTTGACCAAAATTGTTACGAGTCTATTTGACCCGCTTAAGAGCGTTTTCCCGGTTACCTCGAAAAACGTGCTTTAAGGTTCGTTAGTGATTTTAATCCATTTTAAGGATCCGTTTTCTTCGGGATTTGTTCCCTAATATCTATTTAGACTTAATTAAGCCTTTAGAATCCTTATATTACGCTGACCGAGGTCTTATACCTCCTATGGTTGTTTAACGCTTATTTAGCTTTTACGCTTTTTAAGCGTTTCTTTATTTCTTTTGGATTTATTTTTCCTTACCAATATTACTTAATCATTATTAGGCTCTTAAATACCCATTAGGATAATTTAATCACTATATTTAAGGTCGGGGTATTTCAGTACCCCTTGTTACTAATGGGGGCCGGTTTCTTATAAGGTGAGTCACCACCTTCATGACTCATTAAGCAAATAAAGTCGTATAAAGCAAAAGTACTATTCACCTTTTACATAAATATCACACTTTAGTGATTCTCTCTCCTCACTTCTTCATTCTCCTTTGTTTCCCACGATTTCTTGCTCTCTTTCCCTTCTCCATTAACGTGAAGCATACCTCCATGCTAGCTCCATCTAGCTTTGCACACACCTTGCTCATTTTAGCTCCAAAACCAAAACAAATTACATATTCTCCTTAGTTAGCTCAAGCTCTCTCTTTCTATCTTTTCAAAACTTCAAGAGCTTCATTTTGGTGCCAAGTCAAACCACCATTAGAGGAGGAAATTCAAGTTTGGAGACTCCATTGGCTTCTCCATTCTCTTAAGGTAAAGAAAGTGTAAGAAAATCTAGGTTTCCATCATTTTCTTCCTTTTCCGAAAATTTACACTCATGGGACTCCATGTTTATGCCTTGTTCTAGCTTGTTTTCTACTCTTCAAAGGATTGAGGAGGTTCTTCTTGCTTCATATCCAAGCTTGTCTTGAGAAACCAAGGTAAAACAATCACCTTAATACCTTAAAGCACATTTTTAACCTAGGGTTTGTTCCTTAGGGTTAATGTATTATCTAGTACTCATTGGAGTCATTGGATATTGGTTAGAACATTGGCAAGGAGATATATATTGGTGACCGAGATTGAGCAAAGAAAAACCTAAGGAAGAAAGCTTTTAAAGCTTGTAAAAGAACAAGGTAAATTACTTACCTTAAGGTGTTTTATTGTTTAAGGGAATGGGATTTAGATATGTGATGAGTTTAGTGTAGAGTTTACATTAGAAAAGGGTTATATAAAACCTAGGAGAAACAATGACTATACTTGTGAACTTGTGACTAAAGAGCAAATGAGAAGAAGAGATAGTTAAAACAATGTTGAGATGAATTATAAGAAGCATTTTATTTCAATGGGAGCCTTGTTGTGTGTATTCGCAGGTTGAAGGCAAATATATGTGGAAATTCAGTGGTTAAGATTATTGTCATTTAAGGGCCTAAGTGCCAAGCATTTAAGTTTATGCACTATAAGATGATGTGGTGTAGTTTTGGTGTAAATTGTGTGTTAAGGTGTTGTGATGAGAATTTGAGTGGTATTGGTTGTTTGATGAAGAAAAACCAAGTGTTAGGATGTACTATGTACTAGAGAACCCATGGCAAAATTTAAAGGAGAACTTAAGTGTTTAAGATATTCTAAGGGGATTTAATGACTAAGGAAGTACTAGGAAGTTCTAGAGGTTGTCTTGATGAAAAAGGGTGAGATTAAGGTGTTCTAATGACTTATAATGACTTAGGTATCACCATGAAGGATTTAGGAATCAAGAGAATGTATTTGAGTATTTAGGACTTAGGCAAATGTTGGTAAACAACTAGGAAAGAAATAATGTGTTAATGGATGGAAGTTTAAGTTTGTGAAGGAACTTTAAGTAAAGGCATTAAAGAATTTTAGATGGTGAAAGATGCTTGGGAGATGATGTTATAGTGGTGAGGAAAACATTTGGCATAGTGGTTACATTAGGTATGAACCACCACCTAGAAACCTAGTGGAAAACACTACAAGTGTTAGCATTTTTACAAGGAAAATGCATAATGACTAAGGTGAATCTTGGTGAATGATTTCATGTGTTTAGAGGAGGGCTTAAGGTGTATTTGAGGTGCCCAAATGAGGTTATAACGTATTAGGATATATGAGGAGAAGTTTGGAGTTAAAAGAGAATTTAGAAACAAGGTTCTGGAGCCGACAGACCTTAGGACCGGACCTGCAAGGTCGGTCGAGGTCAGTTTACACTACCGGAGAAAGTTTCTGGAATCGACCGAACATAGGACCGGACTTACAAGTTCGGTCAGGCCTGTATTTTGTGAAGGAATTAAGTCTCTAGAATGGACCGACCTTGGGACCGGACTTGCAAGGTCGGTCGGGCATGTATTTTGTACGGTAATAAGTCTCTGGAATCGACCGGACATGGGACCGGACTTGGCAAGTTCGGTCGAGCTTAAATTTCCCTCGGGGAAACTCTCGGGAATGGACCGACCTGGGGACCGGACTTGCAAGGTCGGTCGGGGTAGAATTTTCAAACGGTGAAGTGTTCTAGAATGGACCGACCTTAGGTAAGGTCGGTCGGAAGTTCGGTCAAGCCTAAAAAAAATAAAAAAAAAGAAATTTTGAATTCTAAGAATGGTAATAGGTAATAAGGTATACCTTTGGTAGGGTGGTAATGATTAGGACCCTAAGAACTTAAGGAATTAAGTTAAGTTAAGTATAAGTTTTAATGTTTAAAGTTAAGTTTGTAAGCTAAGTGGCAAAGACTTAAGAGGGTATTAAATGGGAATCTTTAGGGACTAAGTGAGTTAAGTAAGGTGCAAATAACTAATGACCTAAAAATGGATGAATGATTTAGGTTTGTGAATTGGGACCCCGAAGAAGGATAATCAAACAACGATCGACGGTGAACGGTACAATCCTTCTTGTGACCTGCTTGCTAATGAGGTGTCCCTCGGCTTGTGTGCTATCTGTTTAATTGCTATGACTAAAACAAGATAAAGCATGCAACCGGTTATATTTATTCTCGTTGTGTTTGTGTTATCTTTACACTAACCCGCGAGACTTGAGATGGTTACTAACCAAGTTTAGTACTTACTGAGTTAAGAATAAGAGTTAAGTTTGGTGGTCGTTGGTTAATGCCCGTTAGGGCTTAGCTAGCACATGTTAATTAAGATGTCTACTAACTGGAACTTGAGTGAGGAAACCCGGGACCGATCTCCGGTCATGCATGCTAAAGAAAAAGGGGGACGGTATCTGAATCAGATCCGCCCTCCGCTTAAGGACTTGTCTTCGGACTTGTAGCCTAGGGCCGGTTGCCGGCTCAGCTACGCTGGACTCCCGTCCAGAGTATGTGGCATTAAGATGGTGCGGTGGGATCACCTAAATCCCAGGTTCGAATTAAGCTACAACCATTCCCTTCCAGGAAAGGTTTGTATACTGAGATTAAGCTGAGATTAAGATTAAGGTAGGGTAAGGAATTGAGATTAAGGAAATAAGGACTGAGGAGGGGTTACTAACCCACTTGATAAGGGAACGCTTGAGTCGTTCATTGTTTGTGAACTATATGTGTTCATATGTGGTTATTGTTATTGCACTTCATATTATGCTTGTGTATGTAATCAATTTCCATGCTATCGACAATTAGTCGTTGTAGCCCCGTTAGCTTGGGGGCCATGAGAGGGTGTACCAGCATTCGTGCTGACCCCCTCGGGGGCTATTTTTACACTTGCAGGTAAGAGACCCATGAGGACGCACTACGAGAGTAGGAGCGGTTAGACTTAGGGTGGGATGTTTATTTTGAGTTCAGGTTGCGCTTGTGCACCCGACTATTTATATTTAAACTGATGTAAGGTTGTGATTATGATTTAGCTACTTGTACTCGGTTGGCTGTGGTATTGTGGTTGGTGATGTTTTTGGTTGGTTAAGTATTTTGGATAAGTATTGTATATGTTATGGCCGGTATATTCTAACGATTAGACCGTGGCAAGGTCCAGGTGTTTATGATTTCCGCTGCGACATATTCGTTTAAGTGTTCAGTTTTGCGATAACCACGATTGGCTTTGGATGGGGTGTTACAAAAGACTTACCATATAACAATTAGTCCCACAATACATGTATATAAATAAATATATGTTATGGAGTGGAAAAATATAATATGGTTCGATAACCATATATTATCATAATTAAAATGATATAAGATAAAGAGAAAAGAATTACAAACATTAGATATGGAAATTCTAATGTTATGAGTATACATGAAATAATAAGGATTTATATAATTCAAAGTATTTTTACATATGAATTATACCACATTAAACTTGGAAAAACTAACCTTAGGAAAATAAATACTAAGGTGAGATTGATAATATATGATTAAGAATTATACATGCAATATAGAAACAAACTATAATATACAAGGGTATATTGAATTACATGCGATAACCAAGTTCAAACTTTAAGTATATTAATATACGAGACAAGACAGCGCATGTAATATAACGTTTTTCCAAATCCCGAGTTAAGCTGAAAACCTGACAAATGTTGTTAGTTAATAATGGGGGATTAATCAGGAGGTATTAGTGCGGTACGGGGTACCGCAGAGTTATGTCGTTATACGGGATTCTAATCAGTAGCGTTATGTATTATTAGACTGTTAGAGACGACACGAGGAGCATCGGATCTAGCTGATTCATACTCCACGGTTATATAATTAGGGTGAACGGTATGTTGTTACGTGTCTCTGATTGTCTCTGAGGGCTTCCTCAGTTCAGACTTCTGTGTAATCTGTGATAAGATTGTTTGTCTGATTATGTGAATAAATATGCATGAACTGTATATTTTTAGCTGCTTATTATTTACTGTTGTTGCGTTAACAGTATTGGTTCATATATATGGACCTATATATATAAAACGAACTAGCGGCTATGGTGCTATCTTATATGTAATATAAGGATCGTCAGAAAAATGTTGTAGCACTAGGATAATAAGATATACATATTATCCGAGACTTTAATACGGAGCATTGGCCTTTCTAACGCCGCTCTCGTATCTAACACTGGATCTCGAGTTTACAAACTCTGGATTGGACTAACGACCTTAGGCTGCTGTGTTAGAAAATTGGTAATGCGATGCGATGGTATAATTAATTAACATAACAAAGCCAAGAGGATGTGGCTCTTGGTGCGCGCTGTGATCACAAAAACGATACCAGGATGTCCGCGTACGGATCCGCAAGTATCAAGAAAATTTTCCGCGAGCTAGAATGGTTCGTTGGTCGGAGACTCTACCGCTGGAGTGGCTACTGCCGTGGGTGCAGGGGCGGACCGAGGCGGGGTCCGGTGGGTCCCGGACCCCATAGCTTTTATGATAATAAAATTATTAATTTTTTAAAGTATAGTTTTAATTAAATAAAATTGAATAAAATATTGAAAGTTGATAATAATTTATGGTAGAGACATGTTCATATATGTGAGGTTGTAAGTTTAATTATTGTCGACATATTTTTAGGTTTTTAATGTTATGAAACAAAATTACTCATTTGATCACATGTTAAAGTCTAACCTCATGTTTAACTATTTAAAAAACGAGTCTAATTTACAAATATAACCTGTTTATTTAAAATTTAAATATTACCTTAAAATTTAATATATTAATGTTGAAAAATTTTATGACCTCACATTTATATATTACCTTCAAATTTAATATATGTTAATGTGGAAAAAAATTGTGGACCCCATAAGGTTAACTTCTGGGTCCGCCACTGCGTGGGTGACCCGCCATAGTATATGGGTAATTTAGAGACACGTCATTTTTAACGAGACGTTGTCACTAGGTATAACCTAACATTTATTACAGTTGAGACTTGTACATTGGCGAACAGTATTGGTCTTTATACCAAGGACGGGAGTTGATACTTGTTTATTATTCTCGTTGTTTCGCCTTGTTGTTCATTGGTTATACTGTGTGGTTTATAATATGTGTGTTGATGGTTGTGTTTATTGTATGGTTATTACTGTTAAATGTTTTACAGTTTAATTATTAAAACGGTATTGCATGTAACGAATCTCATGCTCTCGACCAATTAATTGAGGGGTTTGAGGAGGCATGACGGGGCATGTGATAACATACTCAGCAGGGGCTAATTCCATACCACAAACCATTTTTATTTCAGGAGACTAGCTGGAGGGTCGACGCGGGGCGCGACAGTTTTATTTACTTTTGGTTAGACTTGGTACGGATTGAGACTGCGGTTATTTTGGACTCGGGTTTTGTAAACCGAGGTGTATATTTGGTTAGACACTCACGCGTACGGTATATGTATAAGACGGTTTGTTGTTGTATATATTTTAGTTTTATTTAAGCACTACTATCTATCTCTTGTGGTCACTGCGGGAACACGTTTCGTATGTTGATTATCATGTAACTCGTTATCACCCGTATGGGCGAGTGATAACAGTGACACCATTAGAACGACAGTCTATTATTTACCGCTGCGATTTATTTACTAAGTACGACGTTTATACTATAATTAGGAGCCGGATTAGTAGGGGTGTTACACAATCAATCTAACTGGCCTGAAATTCAAAACACCCATTTTAACCCATGAATTAACACAGACCTAGAATCTAAAAACTGGTCAATCTAAAATCTTCGACATTGAACCAAACCCAAAACAAGTGACTTGAACTACCAGGTCTATGTATAATTGTATAACATGAATTCAAAATAACTTGTTGGACTTTACTGAAAGATAACCACTTAAGTAGAGATCAACTGTTTATACTGGAATGAAGATCCTCCATCCGGTCACCCTATGCTTAATCCGTACAAGGATAATCAACTACTGTCAATGAGGGTATAACACATCCAATAAACAATTCAACCATTTTCTGCACTCATCAACAAGAGGTGATGCGGGATAGTTGTATCATATTGTACTATTATGTAACAAACATCTAAACTTCAGGCTCACTGAAGAGAAAGGAGAATCCTTCAAATGTTTACTTCTAGATATGATGTTTTCTAAATCTTAATACAAAAACTGCCCATCCAGAAGCCTACACCTATCCGCACACACCCCATCCCCCTCTAGAAGCCAATTTAATGGTATTTGAAACAACACCATTATAATTTACTTTTGTAAATCTGCCAAGATGTTTACTCAAAAACACAAAAGGTGCATTCACAGAGGCGGATCTAGAGGAGGGTTAGGGGGCCAGCCCCCTCCCCGAAAATTTTGAAAATCAAGTCAAATGTTTTTATAAATTTTTGAAAAAATACTGGGTCTTCTACTGTGTATTCGCTACCTTTTGTTAATGACAGGAAATGATAAGGTTGCTATTGCTTGTTTTAAATGCAACAACAATTCAGAATGCCACTTCTATCATAACTTGAAGAGGTAGATCTATCCATATTTCATGATTAACATTTTTTCAACCCCACAACACAACTTGTGGCTGCTTGCATCTTATGAAGTACTCTAACTGAATCAGTGTCTTTCAAGTTTGTCAGCAACCAATTCTCTAGAGTAGAGCTAAAGAGAAGCTTCCAAGCTGTAATCTAAGGGTACACATTCTTACATAATGAACCATGTTTCTATGCTGATACACTACAGAGGCGGGTACAGAGGGGGGTTATGGGGCTCTAACCCCTCCCCCACAAATTTATGAAAATTTGTAAAATGTTTTTATAAATTTTTGAAAAAATACAAAATAATATAATGTTTTAAAGGATGATAGTGTCAACAAATTTTTTTGGCCCTAACTAAATTTCTGGATCCGCTACTGATACACCGTTCAATGCATTGCAAAGTAACCTCATACACCCTATTGCCACCTACACTTGGCTCCTTGCATCTCACCCATAATAGGACCAAATCTCAAATAAGGCACTGGAAAGAAGAAGTCCAGATCTACCAAGATGGATAGGTCATCATTCGTTCATTTCAATCAAGCTTTGGATCTGCTAAGTTAACCTCTTCACATGCAAAAGATTGTTGTACAAAGGGAAATGGTCCTCTCCCCAAATTGTATTGGAATGAAGCCCTCTCATCCTACGTGACTTGAAAAGTTAGTGATGTGATGCAAGTCATTACAACTCAATCATTTTTTTGGGCATGTTAATGCATTATATGGTTTCTTTATGAATGTCCAATGGAGCCAAATGTAGGCTTTAGAAAAGTTCATTTTTCATGGCCATTATACCCCTCAAAGCTTTAGAAGTCCTCATGATGCGCACAACCTCATGAAGATGATATTTTTAGTGATTTCTTTCCCTTAGACGAAGCTAGTATGAAAATGAGAGATTAGAACGTCATGTGCGACTTAGTACGATTAGCTATAGTCATATATGATATATACATCTACTCACATACTATTAAGTATTTTAAAACAAAAATGGTAGTCATAACTCTCATAGAAAAAGCAAGACTCAAACTCACATACTTAAAACCCAAAAAGGATAATACTTATATTTAAGCTAAAACATTTGTAATTTTTAAAATACTTATCTATTAAAAAATTTATAAAGTTAATCATGCAAATTGATAATTTATAAACATGTCAAAAATTTTGTTATATAAACAAACAGTCTGGAGATAATGCGTGTCGCTCGATAGTTTTCACTGGCCACATGAGGTCACAGCCTATATGGTTAATGGCTTGACTATTGACTAGTCACCCAGTTAAAGGGGTTGCTATTTGTAGTACAAAATTACTAATCACCGTAGCACAAATTTTTTTAAATCATATTAACGCTGTAAACATGTAATGATGTATCCTTGTATTTTTTTTTTCCAGAAAATGATATCTGAATCTAATTTAACCAAAGAAGTTTGTAGTTAGTACCAAATTTTTCTAATTACTTCTTTGTTATAATCAATACTGAAAATCATTTTTTATTAAAAAAAGTATGGGGAGACATTTTAACGTGTTTACATTGTTAATATGATTTAAAATTAATTTGTACTGCGGCGAAGTCGACTTTACTATCTGTAGTACAATTCTTTTTCACCAAACTTAGTTGAATAAGTTGGAATGTTGTGGGGAGACCCTTAATAAATGAGAATTGACATCTGAAACGATTACGACTACTAAGTTACAACAACTAAGTTACATAACATATTGAATGACCAAATTTAAGACAAAATGGTTACAACAACTAAGTTACATTACATACCATTTGTCTAACCTAGATTGTAAATGATTAATCCAAGTTCCAACAGTGTTTGGATTTATATAATAAAACCACTACGGGTAGACAGGGGGAGTGGAGAGTCATCAACCATACAAAACCTTACGAATTGACCCTGGGGGCAAACTCCAATGTGAATCTCTCCTTTTGGTCTATCACGATTGGTATGATTTTCAATTGAAAGGTATGTGCCACTTGCCATACTTGCATATATAGTAGAGTAGAACACTATTCTCGAAGTGTACCGGGTCGCGATCACGGTCCCCATTTCAGTGCTCATCCATTTCTCAGGAGGTGCTAGCCCTTCTCTAGACCTAGCAATTTGGGTCGATGGGTCGGGTTGATATCAACCCTAACCCAACCCATTTAAAATATCATCAACCCAACCCAACCCAAAAATGGATGGGTCAACAAATCATGACCCTAACCCAACCCGTTCAAAATCCTTCAACCCTAACCCAACCCACCCGACCCATTTTTTTAAGCATGCAATAATTTAGATGAATTAGAGTAGAAATAAAAGAAATCCAAAACATATAGTGCTAGTTGGCATACTAATTATGACGGAACAAAAGGAAGAGAAGTAATCTTGATTGATCGACCCAACTTTAAACGAGTTCCATGTCATGCGAAGAATCTAAAGTACTACACTAACTTCCCATGAATAGAATAACTAGGACATTTTAAATAATTGTTTTTTGTTATCATTTTGAGCCTAGAGCTCTACTTCTGTTGGGGCGGAATCCTATCTAGATATGCACATGATTCTAATGCCCTTAATAAAAAAGGGAACAAAAATTAAAATCTTCATTGTACATTAGAGAAATACACTAAGACAAATAATATAAAGTTAGAAATAATTTATAAATTGAGTGCTCACAGATTCAAACTATGACTTATAGTTTTAAAATGATTACACCCGCTTAAACTGAGAACTCATGTCTGAGAAAAGTGCAATCACAATCACTATACTTAATCGTTACCAACAGTTGAAGAACTTTTATGCAGCATGTTATCCGCATTGCTGGCTTCAAAATTTACTAAGAGGTCTATAATCAAGATCCTACTTAAAAATATATATCACCTACTTTTGTTCACCCTTCTAGATAATTTAAGCATACCTACGTTTTCAAGAACGTAATGACAGATAGAATAGGAAAAACAAACCGTGGGCAAAGATGAAGAGCGACATAGACATGAACAATGGTGTAGAGAATAAAGATGGAAGTGAGTCTACACAAGAGCATTAAAGTTTTCAACATTATGTTAAGTTCACATTGGGCCTTAGTTGGATATGTAGCTGGTTTGGCTGTCTGCTTAGTTAAGATTGTGTGATATTATTAAAGGTTAGATAGTTCAATTGCCAGGTCTACCCATCTCCAGTCCAACGAAGCTCTCTTAACATTTGGTTGTACATTGTTTCATTGAACATGTCTCTGTATGCATGGTTCACCGACTCGTTATTCTTCATTTCTTGGTACAATCCTTTATGGACTTGTTTCCACCTATCCTGGTCTGAATACAAGTAAACAGCTACCACCCTCAATCCACAATTACCATCTCCATTAACATCAATATATCCAGATATATTGATATAGGTTGGGTTGGAAATGCTTGTAGCATGGGAAGTTGTTCATAGACATGAATCGAGTCGGATCTGATGTTCCTCTGCTCAATGATTTTCTAGATGATGGTGATCCTTGGGACTGGCTCGCTCGTGGTCGGTTATGCTCCCAAGGTGAAGGTTACCGTCGGTTTGGTCTTGAGGTCCCGGTAGGTCTGCCAATCCTAAGCTGTTCTAAAGGTTCTTCTAATTGGCATGCCAGATCTGGATGAAGGAAGTTTTGGATGTGACTGTGACATCTGGCTATCAGGGTCGGATCATCTGATTGTGCTATCTCAGCAGTAATAACACGCCATCTGTTTTACTCTACTTCCTTCTAGCATATCAGCTGTTGCTTTATGATTCTTCCAGCTTAGGGTGTACCAGAAACGATGTACATTCCTCTTTGAACACAGGATACCACATCCATGTAGTTTAGTCTATATGTACATGGTAATCCATGAGAGGTTACCCTTGTCACACCCACAAATTAGCTATCCATTTGAACGTAGTCCCCTACCAAACCCTCTTACTAACTCATCCAAGCATAGGATAACTAACCTTTCCTGATTAGGTCAGTAATCGGAACCCTCATGTGCTCTTTTATGCATTTCATCCTTGCAACTCGAATCGTTTTCAGGCTCCCTGATGCTAGTGTTCACGTGGTTGTTTAATTTTGGAAAATTACATCCAAAGTGTGTCTTGCACTTCTTAGTTTCGCCTTAAGAGCAGAATGAGTGCTCTAGACCCTGTCAAATTTTTAAGTAAACATTTTAGATCTATAACATGTTTTATTATCTTATAAGTTACAAGACTATCAACCGTACCGTGTTTGTCGTACTGTTGCCGAAGTGTAACACATTCTTCACCCAAGCCTCCACAAACCTTTCTTTTTGCTTCTCCCAAACTGCTGCCACATATTAATGAACCGTAGATAGCTTTTGTATGTATTCTTGAATACTTGGAGTGTCATTGTACTCCTGCTCTGTGCTTAGTACATAAACCGATTTCACATTCAGACCACAGCTGCCGTCCTTCCTCTATTACCCATATACTTCTCAGCCTTCCCCTGCATGTTCCTACTTATGTGCCACTGACATAGAAGATGATAAGATTCATGAAATACCTCTTGTAAGGCATTCATCAGCGGCAGACTTCTAACGGTGATAAATGTTGAGGTTTAGTGCGACCAAGGAGCTCCTTTAATTGTTGAAGAGCCCACACTGTGTGTCAGTCAATTCTGCTACAAGAAAGGCAAAGACGATGCGAAGTTCTTGCCTATACTTGTCACTCTCGATGAATTAGACCAAAGGTATTTTTGCGATGTTTGTTTGTAGTGTCGCATCAATACCTATGACGTATGGAAATGCTGTAGCAGTTACCTTGAGCTAGGGTGTGCGAAGAAGATGGACCCAAGCAGTCCTGACCTCCTAAATTGTGCAATTATCCAAAATTATGTTATATATCAAGTTAATATTACAAATAAAGGATTATATGTATTTGAAACAACGTAAGTTAACTACTTGGTTATGTCGTATAATCGTAGTAGTTGTTGTTTTCGACCAGATCATGCGACAAAGTTTGCACCATAGAATAACCATTTCTCTTTTCAAGTTTTGTCTTTTGAATCTAGTTGTATAATCTTTCCGGGTTGCCAATGTATTGGGGTTAATTGTGCTGAGCTCTGAATAAATTACAGAAGGTGGCACACCGACTCGGTTCCTCTGATCGATGATGATCATCTCCTCCTCAGTTAGGTGCATACCCGCAAAATGACCCTCTTTCCACTCAGTAAGGTCATGATTATGCCATCCATTAATCACATCTAACACACACCCGTAGCTTATGAAATACTCCCTCATTCTGAAAGGACAACCACATTTCTTTGATCCGGATGATCTGTGTCAGATGATGGCACCAGGTTGTTCTTGCCTTCGTGGTTTCCCATACCTCTCGCATGTTATGGAGAAATCTTGGCCCGCCTGGGAACTTTGAATTATGGTGCAGACATGGTTGGGATGGCCAACACTATCTACCCAAGCTTTCACTTCTTTTTTACCCTTAAAAGTCTGATCTATTTCAAATAGGTAACCTGTATCCACCACCAGAGGTCGATTATACATTTGTTGGATGTAGTCATCCATCTCTGCATGTTGATCTTGAAATCCTTCGTCAAAATTATCTCATCCTGAGTAAGTAGTTGAGTCACTTTCTTGTAATAAGGGTTGAGAGAATGTTAGAAGAATGTTAAAATATACAATATTAGTGTGACAATGATTTACAAAAATAGAAAATTGAAAATACTTACTCCTTTTTCTCCCTCTTGCTTCAGATCAGATGTTTGGTCTAATAGGGGGAGGTGGGATACGCTGAACGTACCTAAATTGGCGAAGACAACGCTCTGGCATATATGGCTCATTCACCCCCATGTACTGCAAGGTACCCCTGTACCAAGTGCGGCCCTTGTTCTCATTCACCTTCCCTGGACCGTAGGGCAACCAATCAATCTACATTGCATCACAGGGAAATGTAAACATCAATAAGAAACAATAATGTAAATAATATAAGTTGGAATTGTTGTACCACTTACAAGTTATAGCATCAAGATGCTTGCGGTAGTTCTCTAGCGAATGTTTATCTTTCTGTTGGGAGGTGGACCTGACCTATCTCATAGCCCACAGTCTATCATCCCCATCATGCCAATCAACACTAACTGTTGGTCTAAGAGTGGGGAAGTACGCATATATCCAGCACTACGAAAATTCAAAAAATAAATTATGCCAACTATTAATGTGAATTAATGAAAATTTACTAGTCATTATTGTACATTAAAACACTTACCTCGAGAAGGGTCAAATAACTAGCAATGCTAGTAGAATCAGCACAAGATGCTATCCCCAGATGGCGATACAACCATGCAAGAGTACCTGCTCCCAATGCGTACTTCCGTAGCTTCACATGTCGGCTTATGGGAGTGACTAACCAGAACAGTAGAGGACTTATGCGTCCATGCCCCTTCCCAGCAAAGATGGTGGTACCGATCGCGTAGTACAGCCAACAACATGCCTACTTCATAGGCAGATTCTCCCCAGTCAAACTCCATTGAATCAGTGGACATATTTGAACAGCACCAGTATGCCACATGTAATCTGTCATCGCCTGAACGCCGTTGTCAAACTCTAAAAACCTAGCCATCGTCTCTTTAGGCTCAGTATTTGACGGGTCCCACAGAACCGATCGACCAACGATGGGGTTCCTCAGTATTTGCCATATATCATGCAGTGTGATCATCATCTCTCCAAAGGGCTTGTGGAAAGAGTTGGTGTCTGGCTGCCACCTCTCCACCAAGGTAGAGATCAATGACATGTTATTGAAAGGCCATGTGATTCTAGCAGATGATGTAGGCCTGAATACGTAAGCATATTCCTTGCCCTTTTGCAAGGAACCTTGCTGAACAGCTAGTTCGTGATCAAACTTTTCGGGCTTTAAATCCCAAAACACCCCGGTCCTAGATAATTACCATGACGTTTACCACACACACACACACAAAGTAATTAAATCTACTTGATAAAGTGAAAGATAATAGAGTAAATACCTTAGTCATTGACCAAAGGTCAACAATGACATGCTAGAGCTGTCAAAATTTGACCCAACCCGAAAACCCGTCAGTTTTACTCGAACCCAAAACCCGACCGAACCCGAAAATATTTAAATATAATACACCCAAAACCTAATTGGATAAAACCCGAAATGACCCGAACCCAAAATGACCCGAATATTTTATAACCCGAAACCGACCCGAACCCGAAATGACCCAAAATAATAGTAATTAAAAATTAGCTAAACTCGAATAACATGAAATAATAGTGACCATAAATTGTCCTAAACTTGAATTACCCAAATAAATATGACAAAAAGTTTGATTTAAACTTAGTATATCCGAATGAAATTTAGAATAGGCATTATATTGAAAGTTCTGCAATCTATATGGTGTATATTCTTATAGAAATTAGGTATATTTATATTATAATTTTTTCAAAAAAAATTAACCATGACCTGAAATAACCGAAACCCAATTCTATCTGACACTATTACAACCCGAACCCAAAATGACCTGAACTCGAATGATTTGTACCTGAAATGACCTGAAAGTTTAATGACCCGAACGGATATTGACCCGACAAGATATGACCCAAAACCCAAACGGATAACCCGTTTGACAGGCCTATGACATGCCCCCGAACCTAGTGATGACACTAGTTAGTAGCATCCACTAGGTACAGGCACATCTTTAAGCCTCTAGTGACTGGAACAAGGGGATCCATACTGAGAGCAGCTTCCTTATCAGGTGCGCTCTCATGATCAGGGTCGACCTCTTCCTCGCCCTCATCCTCATCCTCATACTCGTCCTCGTCCTCGTCCTCGTCCTCATCCTCGTCCTTGTCCTCCCCCTCATCAGGATGATGTTCAATGTCTCTACTAATAGTGTCTTTGCCAACGATGTCCCGAGGATCGATATCCATGTCAACCACTGGAGAGTCTGGAGGGGTACGGGGGTCATAATAGCTACCCCTAGCAGAAGTCTATGCCTCCACATGCTCCAGGTGGCGACTACCCTTACCCTCTATAGCATACCTGGAGCTATGGAGCTTGGCCCGATCTGCAGAAGACCAACCACCAGAAGATGAAGCCACTGGCATTTTCGACCGTGGTATGTGTGCGTAGGCGTCGAAATCATCCAATGACTGGGCAGGGTGGACAAATGAGTGGCGTGGAGGGTCAGCATGACTATGTTGTGGGTGGAAAGACGAGTGTCATGGAGGATCAACATTATTGGGTCCGGCTTGTCCAGCACCGAGTGCATGACGGTATGAAGCCGTCATTGGCTACTCCACATTCCGGTTTTCTTCTTTTTGTTGTACACGTTCTTGATAGCTTTCTTCAACTTATCCATCACTACACAAGTTAAACAAAACACAATTATCGATCAGCTATACAAGTAAAACAAAAAATGCAAATCAAAGTGAACACTTAAACAACATATAAACCAAGCGATATTTAACAACATAAATGAATCAAAGCAAACACTTAAACAACAATATAAATAAAAAAACAATAGCAAAATACATTAATTAATATAAAAATACAAAAATCCCCAAAATGTATTGACTGACAGGATAAACCATGGCTCCTCGTGTCGATAGGCGGGGCGAGGTGAGGGCGCTCGTGTCGAAGGCCGGGGCAAGCGTCGCGAGGTCATGTCGAAGGCCGGGGTGAGCTACGCAAGTTAGTGTCGAGCTTTGGGGCGACACGCCTATTCGCTGGGGTTGCAAGGTCATGCCGAGCGTCAGGGAGGCGAGGGTGCTCGTGTCGAAGGCTGGGTGAGGCGAGCTAAGGCGTGTCGAGGCGCGGGGCGAGCGTCGCGAGTTCGGGTCGAGCTTCAGGGCGACACGCCTGTCCATTGGGGTTATGAGGCTGTAACATCCCAACTAGAAATCCAATAAAAATAGCAAATAAAAGTCCCAAAACACACGGCAGAAAATATTACAGACGGTTGGTGCTACAACGCCGCCAGTCACCCACATGACTAGCAAGGCTAAGATCCAAATACAAATCCACATGTTACGGTCTGAGTCCTGAATACACACCGCTTATTTAAAACTCCAAAGCTACAAACAACAGTAGAGAAACTAAACAAACTGATGTAGTCCCATAACCTGATCTCTACCCCCTACACGCGGTCGGTAATCACTTCTTCTTCAGGTACCTAAAAACATAGCCATCGAAATGGCTCAGCAAATAATGCTGGTATGAACCCATGCAGCCCTAAGCTAGCGGGCCACCACAACTACTTGGTCATATACATGCGGTTCATTATTCAAAATGTAAACACGCATCAAATAATACATACAAGTAGTCATACAAGGACAATAATATCCCATTGAGAAACATGACTCAAGAATGTCAAGTTAGTAATTTCTTTTAAAGCGGGTATGATAAATCCTTCAAACGAGGTAAGACTCCCGCGCTAATGGTCGGGTAATAAATCTTGCAGGAGAGGGAACATAGTCAACTCCCGTGCTTAAATATGAGTGGGTATAGTACCCTTGAGAGAATGTAATCCTTCTCCCAACTTAAAATGCTCCGGTATTATCCCGGTGAGTGGACAAAGTCTACACCCAAAACCACCGTCATGACGTATACTGTATTTGAGGACGACCTGAAACAGGTACAACCTCCATAATCTCATGCATGGCCAGAACATCTAGGCTCCTCGCTTCCCGTAGTAGAACAAGGTCAGTGTCTCATAAGGATGTAGTTTGTAAGGGAAGTTAGTGAGAAAACTTGAGTGCAAGTTCTCGTACGTATACACGTAGGTACGGTTAGAATGGTTCACATATGATTATAAAACAATCACAACAATACACAAATGTAGGAACAATGTATTTTATACAATTATCTTGGTCGTTTATTTCACACAACAGATAGCACACAAGCCGGTGTAATGCGTTAGCAAACAGGTTGCAAGAATCCATACCGTTCACCGTAGTTGTACTAGGTAAATTCCCGGACCACGTCAGGTTAAGT
The DNA here is from genome assembly GCA_023374045.1 of Limonium bicolor. NCBI lineage: Eukaryota > Viridiplantae > Streptophyta > Magnoliopsida > Caryophyllales > Plumbaginaceae > Limonium > Limonium bicolor. The sequence goes on from JAIOTZ010000034.1 coordinate 50,289, forward strand.
ATAGTCCTAGAATTGAATTAACTGAGAGTGTTATTGCAGGATAACCTCATATAAGATTCTTACGTACCATAAAATGATTACTTAGTCTCTTGTTATTTCGCGTGAGGTTTGTAGCCTTCGTTTATGGCAGTTCTCCTTTTCCCACTTTCATGATCTTATGCATAACTCATTATTTATATTTATTGTATATCTTTTGATTTATTTATTACCCTCGCATTTCTTATATGTATATATATTTATACATGTTCGTTTGATATTTATTCACATGTTAATGATTGCCCAAACGATAGTAATTCCCAAATTTGTCATCAACCTTTATTGACCAAGCTTTACTTAATTCTCCACATAACTTTTATTTATTATCTCATAACCTCAAACATTATTTAGTGTTTACAAATTAAATTTGTAACACCCCGGATTTTCTAACCTTTTATTTGGTCAATTTTTTTTTGCAATTCAAGTTTAATATTCGTAAAGCAGTGGAATCGAAACCTAAAACCCGGGTATTATTGCCACACTCGCAAACTAAACGAGTGCTAAGGCCTAAATAATTAACTCACTAACGACTATTATTATTAATAAAGTAAATACAACGCCTATTAAAATAATTTCTTACAAATGTAGAATTATCAAGCCAAAAATAAAACCCAACTATAAATAATCAGACTATGTGGAGTCGTCTTCCCAAACCTCAAGGACTTCATCAGTACCTGTGGCAAAGTCCAAACAAACATAGAAAGGGCCACAATAAAGTCAGAAAAACTGAGTAAACTACCACTTCACTCTGTAAAAAATATTTTCTCTTTTGAAAACCATTTTAACGATATAACCACACAACACACAATTTATTTCAATAATATTAATACACAACAATAAAATTATCAATATGGTAGAATACTCCATGATTTCTTATTAACTCAAGAATATAGTTGTCAATTTCATTTAATTATCTTCCTTGTCCCAACGCATAGCTAGGACAAAACAACTTTACTTTCTCTTTGGGTACAACACGCAGCTGTAACCCGGACCCCAACATGCAGCTGAGAATCCAACCAAGCCACTAAATCCTTAAGTGTGCACACCCCCAATAGTTCAAAGGACTAAGGAGTGATCTAGGGCTAACTGTGTCCTAGTGCGGCCCACAGTATCTCAAACTTATGTGTCCTAATGCGGCCCGCATTTATCATCTCAACCATGTGTCCTAATACGGCCCACATGTACCATGGTATAATCTTCTTATAATTCCTTTATTCATTGTTATTATTCACCTTATAATCTCATTTTAATACACATATACCACCAAAACTCAATCATGCCACAATAATCATGACTAAATAATTACAATTCCACATAATCATATCATTAACATTTTCACAATGATCTCTCCTCTAAAAATAATACTCAATTATTTACCATAAAATAAACCGCGCACTTTAATATTTCCAATAGTCATTATCATAAACATTTCATTTCCAAAATAATAGTCACTCACGGACAAGAATCACAACCACTACAAAAAGATTTATTTTACGCAGTTAATACAACATTAGTGAACGCAGTAACTTACCTGATATTTAGCAACGATTCGCAACAACCAAGCACAAAATCTATTAATGTTGTCTTTCACAAATTCGGAGCTCTACTACCTATGCGCCGCGGATTACGTAGGAAGAAAACTTACTTATCTCTCCATCTCTACTTTACCCTTTGTGTGTGAGTTGACAAGCTGGATCTTCTTCTAACTATTTTTTTTATTTTTGTTATGCATGTGTAGAGAAAGTAACAAGGCATTCGTTTTTTCCTTTGTTTGTGCCTACATATACGCTGGTAAGGTGGGGATGAGTGTCGTGTATATATGTATGTATATATATATTTGTGTGTGGAGCGAAGAGTAAATAGAGAGGAAATGAAGAAGCAATATCTTGTTGTCTGGCTCGTACAAGAATGCAAAAGAGAGATGAGTAGAGGGGGATGGGAAAGACAGGAGACTAGATTGACTGATGAAAATGAGAAGGATGGCAACACTTATATAGATGACCAGGAAGTCTAAAAAAAGTGAGGGAATGCGAACTAGAAGGAATATTAACTAATTTATTAATGAAGATACTTAAACCATTTAATTGAATACTAGAAAACTAAAGGTTAGGAATACGTAAAGATAAACTTATTTATTAAACAAATTAAGGAAATATGGATAGACGCAACCGACGTAATATATAGAGTCAGGAAATACGCAAGGACAAAACTAACTTATTAACTAAAGTCAGAAAATATGGAAAGATAAAACCGACTTAGTAAATAGAGTTAGGAAATATGAAAAGATAAAATTGACCTCTTAAATTAAGTAACAACAATTATAGTATTAAAGTAAGTAACAAAAGTTAAATTAAAAATCAATCATAGCCTTTAAAACATATAATATTTATTATAATTTTATTTTTAATAGACAAAAGTACCACATTAATAAAAAACATGAGGATCATTATTATGACATAAAAATTACAATCGACCTATTTTAAAACATGTTATTTTATTAACACGAATTATCTTATATATGCTCGTAAATTATAGTATAATACCATAAACTATTTATTATGCTCATGAACTAATATACTCATAAACTATATAATAGCTGTATTTTAAATCAATATTACTCTTTGAATCATATCATTATTATTATTATTACTCCATTTTTAATAAATAAATATACCAAGTTAACTAGAGAAATACAAGGATCATTAATACGAAGATAAAAATCACAACTACCATAGTTTTAAAATAGATTATTTTATTAAATGCATTGTCTTTATTAAATACTGTATAATATGCTCGCAAACTATATAATATATTTGTAAACTAGAAAATAAATGTATTTAAAATTTAGGGGTATTTCAGAAAATACCAAAAGATGTCACCGACGTATGGTAAAACTAACTTATTAAGTGTCTGTAATAAAATCAACACCATCATTATTATAAACAAATTAATACACTAAAACGATAGAAAATACACATGGATCATATTATGACATCAAAATCATAACCGACTTATTTTCAAAACGGATTATTTATTAATAAGAACTACCTTTATTAAATACTACATAATGTGCTTGTAAATAATATAACATACTTATAAACTATATAATATACTCGTAATCCATATAATATAAATGTAAACTTTATAATATATTGATTTTAAAATTTAGGGGCATTTCAAAATTCCTTTTACTATTTAACCCATAGTTTTAATTTCCATAATTCCTTTAATCACAATTCTTTTTCTAACTCCTCCAAATATCCACATAGGACCTATAATTATTTAAATCCAAATACTTACCCCTATATTATCGGTTATTTACAAAACAATCCCATTAATTCATACACTTAACATTTCCCCACTAATTACATTTTACTATATAGTTTTAAGTCCTTAATTAATTAATTGATTTCCACCTCCATAATTCATTAATCCCATGGTCACAAACTTTCGAAAATTATAGTTTGTCCACACTAAGTTTCGGCCTTGCTCCTATTTTACTATAATTACATTTAACCCCAAAAACTTATATAGTTATATAACTTATAAATTAGTGTTATATTTAATTCCTTAAATTTCGAATGGCACCAAAAACTTCCATTAATTAACTTCCGCCCCTACTTACATTCTAGATTTCATATAACTTTATAATTACAATTTCATCACCCCAAAACTTTTGTAAACTTAATATTTTATGTCATAAATCATTTTAACCAAAGTTTTCGGTCAACACTTTGACCAAAGCCTAGTTTCATTACTTAATACATTATTGTACCCTAAATTAATAATACTACTCGGCTGTGCCAAATTTTCCAGAATTTAAAAATAACCCCAAAACTTTATTAATTGTTATTTTAACTTCTAAACACTTATTTAATTCACCCCAAATTCATAATATTAATTCCTCGCTTATATTATTCATTATTATGCCCATGACATATTATTCTCAGCTTTCACCAAATATTCCCATAACTTTCTAAAATTATTTTTTACCACAAACTTATTAAACTAGTCATTTAACACTAGTAATTATTTTTAAACTTACCCAAAACCTCTTATATACTTTTATATACTTATATAGCTCATAAAACCCATATTACTCCATAAGTGTTTGGAAATAATAATATATTACCAATATGGTTTTCTAAAACTTGATTATAACTTAGTAATTATACATAAATACTTTTGAGTCATAAACTCGTCCAAAAATTATTGTAAGGTCTTAGACATATTATTAGCTTAAATTAAGACAATTTCCTCCCTAGAACTTTCGGCATTAAATAAACTTTCTATATCGTTTTTATGACTAAAAACATACCTTAAGGTATTAACTTTAGTTTTATAAATTATAATTGTTTTTGTTGGAAAATAACCTCAATATTCTTGGCCTTATTAATTTAGGGTGTTTACATAATTTTTTTCACAATTTTTAAGAGCTTAAACAAAGCTTAAAACATCAAGGATTAGCTTAATAAACCTGCTCTAATAGGTAGATTCTCCCACTTGATTTCTTCACAAGTCCAAGAGCTTTCAAGAAGCTAGAACTCATCATATTTTTGGACATGTTCCAAAGAAATAAAAAGTTTGGATTTATCTTAACAAGGATCTTAAGTAGATTTATAAGTAGTTTTTCAAGGATTTACCTTAGGTATTTTACCTTAGATTTTTGGCACTCCTAGGTGAATGAAAACCACTTCCTTCATGAAATTGATGAAGAAAATATGTTTATAGAGGTTGGTGTTTTCGGAACATAATTGTAGAGTATCTTAGGAATTTTTAAGCACAAACATTTACCTTAACTTGTTCTTGGTAGCTCTTTGTATTAATGTAGAATCAAGCTACCTTCCTTGGAGCTTAATTGTGCGCACACTTAAGTAGTATTTGGTTGATGTTTCTTCAAGAGTTGATGAATAGCTAGGAATTTTAACACAAAAATGGAGATATAAGTTAGAACTCCATTAATTGACTTAGGAAGTTCAAATGAAGAAAAGAGAGGAGTAGAAGAAAGCTTATTAAACCTGCCAAGTGAGGCATGAATGAAACCCATGCTTGCCGATTGATAAGTAGGAATGAAAGAACAGTTTTGTGAATTTTTTTTCTTAATGATTTGCTTTAGTTAATTAATTATTAATGATATCACTAACCCCCTCCTTGACTTAAAGAAATCGGCACTTATTGTGCTAAGTGGAGCTCAATTCCACCGAATGCTAAGGTAAGATTAGGAGGAATTATTGTTATGTCCCATGAGAATTGTTTTATGTCTTTACTTTAGACTTTGACTAATTATTCACCCTCCACATATGTCTCCCATTTGTTCTTGTCTTCGTACTTATGGATGAAGATTAGATAATTAATCTCATAGTTGTATGGCATAAGATCATGGTGATGTTAGGTATATGTATTTTAGTTAGTATAATTAGATCTTATCTGCTTTCCTCTAATATGCTCACACCACCATTATAGCTATGGTTTTCGGCATCTATGGCTGATACGAGAGGTGTATTATTTTTCCTTGTCTTTGTTAATTGCAACATGTAATTTCTTGAGGTATAGAACTACTTTTATTAGTTAATTCCCACTCTAACTAAAGCTAAACTAACCTTGTTTTCTTGCAGGAATTTTCGGAAATGGTAGGCATATACTATGGGGTTTGATCTTGTATTATTGTTGTATAATGGTGGAAGGGTGACACATAAAGTTTACAAGTTAAATAGGGGATTTAAATCATCACAAGTGTATGTAGATAACCGATTTTAGTATAAATAAGCTACAGATTTTTTTGTCAATTTTGGGCACATGTACACCACGTTAATCATGGTGTTTAGTACAGATTTTTTTATTAATAGCTAGTGCATTACCGTTAATGACATGAGTTTGCTACAGATTTCTTTTGCTAATTAAGAGTACATGAACTGCCGTAGCATATGGTGATTGTTACAGAATTTTGTTTGGTTAATCCCAAGTGTATTACCATAATCAAGTGATGATTACTTCAGATTTTTGTTTGCCTAAGTACTAGTGTATTACCGGTAATAATAAGTATATACTGGTAGATTTAAGTTGTCTTAATAATATATACTCTTATATAAGGTAGGTACATTAGGTAGTTAATTGTTTTACTAAGTAAAAGTGTGTAAAATAAGTCCTAAATTTAATATACAAAACCGGCAATTTAGGCTAGATTTTATAACTTGTAATGTCTTGTATTATTTGTAATGTTATAACATTCTTTATGTATTATGATTTATATTTTGTGTTTGTAACACCCCAACTCAATCCAATTGTGGTCTCGCAACTTAACAGCATATATATATACATGTCATAGCGGAATTCTTTACAATCCAGGACCTTGCCACGGTCTGACTACAGAATATCCGAACATTAGTACATAACAACCTTAACCAAATACATATTCTTATTACAATCCTCTCACATCCTATACATCTTACTAACTCAATTGCCATACGAGTGTACATGCACAACTCGTAGGCCACACTTAATCCTTAACACTTGTATCCTCTTCTTACTCTCGCGACGGCCGCCTCCTGATGTACACCTGTGTAGTAAAAACAGCCCCCAAAGGGGGTCAGCACGAATGCTGGTACGATCCCCTCATGGCCCCCAAGCTAACGTGGCTACGACGACTAATTGTTGATAGCATGGAGGTTGATTAAATGCACAACATAATAGAAAGTGCAGTAAACACAACTCAGATATGAACAATCAAAGTTCACACACAATGAACGACTTAAATGCGTTCCCTTAATTAGAGAGTTAGTTATTTAACTCCTTAAGTAATGTGCCCTCTTAATCTTAGTCCATCCTTATCTCACCTCAATCTTAGTCTTATCTTAATCTGAAAAACAACCATCCTTTAATAAGGAGTGGATGTCGCTTATCTTAATCTTAATTATACAAACCATCCTTTAAAGAGGAATGGTTGCAATTCATCTTAACCTTACCTTAATCTTAAACTTAACAATACAAACCATCCTTTAATAAGGAATGGTTGCAACTTATCTTAACCTTACCTTAGCCTTAATCTTAACTTAATCTCAATATACAAACCGTTCCTGGAAGGGAATGGTTGTAGCTTAATTCGAACCTGGGATTTAGGTGATCCCACCGCACCATCTTAATGCCACCTACTCTGGACGGGAGTCCAGCGCAGCTGAGCCGGCAACCGGCCCTAGGCTACAAGTCCAAAGACAAGTCCTTAATCGGAGGTCGAATCTGCTATAGATAACGACCCCCTTTCCTTAGCATGCATGACCGGAGATCGGTCCCGGGTTTCCTCACTCAAGTTCCAGTTAGTAGTAATCTCAAGACCCTGTTTGTTGGTTAACCTCTTTCGGTTCATATCGTCCCTTATCAGGGGGCGTTCCTTAGTCTCACTCAATTCCTTACTAAACATTGGTTAGTAAGTTCTCACGGTATGTTGTGTTAGTTTTCAAACATCACACAACAATACAAGAAATTAATATATTCCGGTTGCATGCTTTATCTTGTTTAGTGAGCACACAAAAACAAATAGCACACAAGCCGAGGGACACCTCGTTAGCAAGCAGGTCACAAGAGAACTGTACCGTTCACCGTTGGTCGTTCGGTTGCTTACTCTCTTCTGGAGTCCAAATCCCCAAGTCCTAAAACATTCATTCAGTTTTAGGTTATTAATCACTTAACTTAATCCAACTTACTTAACTTACTTAACTTACTTACCCCTCAGTGATTCCCACCTAACACCTCTTAAGTCTTACAACTTAATCTCACAACTTAACCTTAAACTTTTAAGTTTATACTTAACTTAACTTAATCCCTTAAGTTCTTAGGGTCCTAATCTTTACCACCCTACCAAGGGTATACCTTATTACCTATTACCATCCTTAGAATTCAAAATTTCTTTTTTTTTTAATTCTTTTTTTTATTTTTAGGCCCGACCGAACTTCCGACCGACCTTACCTAAGGTCGGTCCATTCCAGAACATATTACCGCTTGAAAATTCTACCCCGACCGACCTTGCAAGTCCGGTCCCAAGGTCGGTCCATTCCCGAGAGTTTCCCCCGTGGGAAATTTAAGCTCGACTGAACTTGCCAAGTCCGGTCCCATGTTCGGTCGATTCTAGAGACTCAATTCCTTCACAAATAACAAGCCCGACCGAACTTGCAAGTCCGGTCCCCAAGTTCGGTCGGTTCCAGAAACTTTCTCCGGCAGTGTAGACTGAGCTCGACCGACCTTGCAGGTTCGGTCCCAAGGTCGGTCGGCTCCAGAACCTTGTTTCTAAATTCCCATTTGACTCCAAACTTCTCCACAAGTTCCCCCATGTATCCTAATACCATTTAGGCACTTAAACTCACCTTAGAACTTCCACCAAACTCTCCAAAACAACTTCCAAAGATCTTCTCAAACATTTACTAAATTCTTACAAACACTCCTAACACTTGTCATATATTCCTTACATTTCCAACTTGTAACCTTGCCAAAACTTCAACCAACCCAAGTGTTCCCTCCTTAACAGTCTGAGCACTTCATAAACATCATCTTCCATCTTCAATTCATTTACCAAGACTTCCTCAAGTCACCTTGCATATCCATGCACAAATTCCTCTCCTTTCCTTTGGTTACTCACCACTCTTAAACTCTTCAGCTTACCCATACATTTCTTTTCACCACTTATCACCTTGACCTTGTTCTTCAATCTTCACTCCCATCACCTAAGTCCACTCATTACCATCTAAACTATAACCTTATTGTTCCACTACTAGCATCATCACTACTTAGGCAAGCTTCCCAAGACTTTCATTGATATATTCCCAAGTTCATACCTAAATCACCTTAAGCATTATACACCTTCTCCTTAAAACTTATGCACAAGTCTTACATTCCTCATATCATGATTTTGGTGTGTTTAATACACTCACCAATCCTCTAATTCCTCCTAGACATCTCTAGGTCATTCTAAACCTCAAGAACTCCTTAGTTAACTCATTTCCACCCAATTTCCTTTTCATGCTCCCTAGTAAACCCTAGGGCATATTAGCTCACCACTACCACTTAAACACTTTGTTTTCTACTCAAATTTCGCCATAGCTTCTCTAGCATCTTATCATGCCCAAATGCATTGTTTTCCTCATTCATCCATCTCACGAACATCAAGTTCTTTCTCATCACATCTCACCACCAAACCAACTCATTCACAACAACTCATTATATTGCAATAATCTTAAATTGCATAGCACCAAGGCTCTTAAATGACATGGCTCTTAGGCCCTTAAATGACTTAAACTTAAACACTGAATTTCCCACATATAAAAGCTTTCAACCTGCAAATACACCCATCAATCTCATAGTAATTATAATGCTCTTAAAATCCATCTTAAACTTATATTACTAACTCATTCCCATTGGCTCCTTAGTCACAAGTTCACAAGCTTATTTAAGCTCTTTTTCTTAGGTTACATAACCCATTACCTAATGTAAGCCCTAGGCTACATTGGTACCCATCTAAAACTCATTCCTTAAACCTTAAACCACCATTAGGTAAGTAATTTACCTTGTTTTCTCAAGCTTATCTTAACTTCCTCCTTAGACCTTCTTCTTGCATGAATCTCGGCCACCACTTAAACTTCCTTTGCCAATGTTCTAACCAATATTCAATGACTCACATGAGTACTAAACAGTATACTAACCTCAAGGAATGAAAACCTAGGTTAGAAATGTGTTCTAAAGCATAAAAGTGGATGATTACCTTTGAAGTCTCAAAGTAGACTTGGGCATTGAATGAAATAGGACCTCCACTAGTCCTTGGTGAATAAAAGCTAGAACAAGGCATAAAAACAAAGCCCCATGAGTAGTAAATTTTCGGCCATGGTGAGGAAGTGATGGAAACATGATTTTTCTTACATTTCCTTTACCTTAAGAGAATGGAGAAGCTAATGAGCTCTTCAAACTTGATTTTCCTCCATCAATGGAGATTTCCCATGGCTCCAAAATGAAGCTTTTCCAATTTTGTAAAGATGGAAAGCTAGAGCTTGAGCTAACTAAGAATAATCTATGCTCACTTTTTGATTTGGAGCTAAAATGGGTAACTTATGGACATTTGAAGATGAAACAAGTATGGAGCTGGTTGGGCACTGTTTGGAACAGAGAGAACAATAAGAAAACCGTGGAAGAAGAAGGGGAAATGAAGAAGAGAGGAGAGAGGTAGTCTAATAAGGATATTTGCTTTATAAAAGCAAATAGTAACTTTCTTTACTTATCTCTTCTTTTTCCTTTATTTGATGAAGTCCATTGTGACTCATCCTTAGAAAACCGGCCCCCCTATCTTAAATAAGGCTAGTCATGGTCTTTGTTGACCAACTAATTAGCTTATATTGATTAAAACTTAAACTAGTCACTATTTGGCACTATTCACTAATCAGTGCACATATTTCTAAAATTTTTGATTTCCCATTGATTTAGGCTTCCTAATGTGATACTAATTAGTACACATGTTGATTAAAGAGTAATGATGGACATTTAGCCACTGAAAACTCAATTCTAAGACAATTTCTCAAAAATGTGCTTTAAGACTTCTTAAAGCACATTTTGTGTTTTAACTTGTTTTCAAGCTTGGTTTTCTTTGCTAATTGATTTAAAATGTCCATTAGCATATTAATAAAGTCTTATAATGGTATTTGGGTGCTAATCAAACTCACTCCAAGCTTAGAGCATGTTTTTGCCCTGATTGCCCTTAAGGCACTTTCTTGTGTTTTCCTTGGTTTAAATTGTCTACCAATCTTTCTAAGGCATATTCTAGCCTTACTACATCATAATTTGATGTTTACTTAGCATACTTAGGTTTGGGGTATTTCATAAGATTATGTAAAATAAATTTTTACCTTGTTTAAAGGTGTGTTTATATTTATTTTAGTATTTATAAATGCCTAAGAGTCCGTAAAATATTTTTACGTTGTCTGTTAGTATTTTTAACGTTCACGAATCGGACGTTGTTATGTTACGAGTTGTATAAACGTTTATGTTGATCTTTCCTTGTTGTCGCTCGCTGTAACGAGCTTGCTATGCAAGGAATTTAATCCTCGTCGTTAACCGTTCATAAACGTTTTGTGTGAATATGTTAAGGTGTTAATAAAATTATGCCCGTTCATGTTGATGGTAAAACAACCATTTTTTTTTCTTACGTAAACGTTTGTGTGCATGAATTTGCATGTGCACGCGTAATACTAATTTACGTAAACGTTCGCATGCATGGATTAGCATGCGTACGTGAAGATGTTATTCTTAGTTCAATACTATCATTTCTCGTTATTTAGTAGTTTTGTCGAGTTAATTAGGTTTGGGGTATTTCAATCTATCCCCCTTAAGAGGACTTCGCCCCGAAGTCTCATTTATAAATCTAAATGGTCGTGGAGAGATAAGTTCCACTAAGTATCCATGACCAAATTCTATTTCAGGGATCAAGTCCCTAGTTTCTCTAACTTTTGAACTCATAGTATATATATCTGACATAATATAAACGATCATGAAAAGTCATCCCATACAATAACTTCAATGTGGTGTAAAATGACACACATAATCCATTCATAGTAGTGTAACGTAGTACACATCAACAAGTAACATACATACAATCATAGAGTCACACAAGTGCACAAACAGATCAAAGTGCAACGAAAGTGCACGTTATGCTAAAACGAAATAAGCTCTACCCCCCTTAAAAGAGGGGTACGCCCACGTACCCTAGAATAGGTTATCTAGTCGGTAAATAGTGAAGGAAACTTCACTCTTATCTCGTCCTCCAATTCCCATGTGGCCTTCTCAACCTCATGGTTCAACCATAGAACCTTCACATGTCTCACCGACTTGTTTAGAGTATCCCGGGTCTTGGTGTAACACCCCAACTACTAACAACACACTTAACAACACATCGCAGCGGAATTCATAACTCACAACATCACTTAACTCTTTGGTGTTACACGCCGTTAGCCACCCACGTGGCTAACAAGGCTAACATACATACATTGTACCGGTCTGATGGACTAAATTCCCGAGCGACCACACATAAATCTCGTTCCATGTCCAACAGTCATTATACACTTACATTACAGCCGTACCGAGTAATTACCAACTAACGCTGATACATTTTCGGTCTTACTACACCTATAATACATCCACAATTCTCATGACTACCACATACAACACTACCCCGTCCTACTCTCGAACGGCTTCCAGTTCCTTGTACCTGAAAAGTATGGAGCCCCCAAAGGGGGTCAGCACCTTTGCTGGTATGGTAATCCCGCAGCCCGCATGCTACCGGGCCACGCACAACTATTTGTCGTCTTAGCATGCGGTTGATTTATTTCAAACATGCACAAACTCACACACATATCATGCTTATAAGCAAACATCCATTAATAGAATACAGGCACAAGGTTAGCACACTCAACATAGCAACACACTTTACTTTATAACATACACAACTTAATTTCACTCTTCTTAGAGTACATGAACTTCACTTAGGGAGTGCCGGGGTGATATAAGCCCGAGCACAACATACATACATTTTCTTTACATGAGTGGCGGCCTCATATAGGACCGTACACAACATACACAATTTCCCCCTAGCTCCAATAGTGATGAGTTAGGTAAGCCTTGGTTAAGCTTGTGGGTGGTTGTAATTCAAGGAGGAAGAACAACCGTAACATAACAAAGAGGGGGTCGAAGCGAACTTAAGCTTCAACACCCTACCAACATTATACATGATTTCCCTCCTAGCCCGATGTGGAGGTCGGGTAGGTAAGCTTTGGCTAAGCTAGTGGGAGGTCGAATTCCAATGAAGGAAGACAACCCTAACATAACAGGATGGGAGTTAATTCACTATATATATTAACTCCCAAACAATACGCGCGACCGGGACACCCGGATTCCTCTCCATACATAACTATACTTATTAGTTAGAGGTTCCCTTATGGAACTTATCACATACATACATCACATAGTGTTACTAACTCGGTTAGACACATAAGGGAAATCATATCCCATTCAACAACACGGATAACAGTATCCAACATCAACAACATATTAAGCAAGTAACATACATCACGCATTGTCACAACATACAATAACGCACGGATAGCCGTAGTTAGAACGTTCCCATGAGTTGGGACGTTTATTCCGAATACCGATTTCTTATGTGAACTTAAGGTCGGTTAACTATTATTTAACACATAATTTAGGTTAAGCGGTATCGGAATTAATTACGCCACAATAATAAATTACGGTAAACTCATTTCATGCTTTATCTTGCAAGGTGGCAAACACACAGAAAAACACGTTGGCATACAAGCCGGTGTAATCCGGTAGGACACAGGTTGCAAGAAAACCATACCTGTCACCGTGGGGAATTACTTTACCGGTGTTCTCACGTTCCTCGGTTCACACTTGTTCCTTATGTCATACTCTTGAACCACTATTTAACATGTCAAATGGTTCAATTAATATTAAGGTGTTACGGTAGGTACATAATTGCTACTCCCGTACTTACCCCGTTATCCCGTTATTTCGGTTTAACTTTGTACTTAAACTCACAACTTTCTCAATCATTTCCAACACTTGTTTATACTTCCAATGGCCTTTAAAACTCACCAAACAAGGACTAATCAACATCTAAAACCATTACCATTCACTTCCCCACCATAATAACCCTTAAAAACACTTTCTGGACACTTTTTAACATGGTCCGGGTTTGTGTCCGGGGTTACAAACCCGGACCAACCCTGGAAAACACGTTCTGGACATTTTTCTATGTGGTTCGGGTTTGTGTCCAGGTTTACAAACCCGGACCACCCCCTAGGATGATCTTCTGTCGTGTTTTTGCTATGGTTCGGGTTTGCGTACCGATTTGCAACCCGGACCAACCCTGGAACTGTCAAAATTTACAGTTTTTGATCAGTTTTCAACCCATAATTCACCTCTAACACTCACTCCCTAAACTTTCCACATGTTTCCTACATGTTTAAACACACTAAAACATGCACATGCCACTTCGAAACATAGGTCCATTCCTTACTCAAATTTCTTGCTCCCATTCTCAATTTTTCCATTCTCTGTTACACTTATGCACACTTGTGCTACAGATTTTCACCTCTTGGCAATTTGCATTTGTTCTACTCCATTTGACCATTCCAAATCCTCTAAGACAATTGCACTTCTCTTTCCTAGATTCAAGCCTCACTCTTAAAGCCTTAAATCCTCTTTGTTTCCAAAACTCCTAAGGCACTTAAACAACATCTTTTGCTACAAATTTTTGCACAAACCTTTTGTACTTAAACAAGCATTCCCCAAGTGGTCTACTAACTCAAATCAATTCCCAACAACACCTAGTTAACACTTAAACCCTTCCAGCTCACATCACCATCCAAGCTTCTACATTTCTACCGAAATTTTGCCATGACCTCCCCATAAATCTACATACTCCCAATCATCAAATCTCACCAATTTCATTCCTAGTCTAGCCACACCCTCAAAAGGGTCCTACCAGCACAATGTATTATTCTCATAATTATCCAAACAACAATATAACTCAACTCTCAAATCCTTTGGCACTTAGGCCCTTAAATCAAACCAACATTTCACATAATCCAACTAACCACAATCAAGCACATCATTGCTCCAGATTTTATTTCATCTTTTGTTTTTCCCAAACCCAATTCTAAAACAAATAATATAGGCATTTAAGGTAGATTCCTTACCTTAATTTACAAGTCTCACATTAAGTCTCCTCTTGTTCCTCATCTCCTCAAATCGGTCAAGATGGAATTGGAGTTTCCAAACTCCATTCCAACATTCAAGAAACACAAAATACATTCCATTAATCATCTAAACCCTTATGAAATCTCAATTCAACAAAAGGGCTTAGAGCACAAGTTAGGGTTTTACCTTTGGAGATTTTTGAATGGTTTTCAACTCTTGAATCTTAAGAGGACTCCCACCACCATTTAAAGCTCGGAGAATATCTCAAACAAGGAGGAAAAGCTAGTCATTATAAGAGCCAAAATCGGCCAAGGTGGGAAAATGGAGAAAACATGACTTTTAATGGATATTTTACCTTGATAGAAAGAGGAAGCTTCAAGCTTCAAAATGGTGTGCTTTTCTCTTCAAATGGCCAACACCCACGAAAGAAACTCATCCTTTTTGAATTTTGAAAAGAGAGGGTGATAGAGGATGATGAGAGGATGAAGAATATGTAGTTATTTTTGTGATTGGAGCTTTAATGAAGCTTGGGCATGAGCTAGAAGATGGAGTAGCCATGAGAGGGGGGGGAAGAAATCGCTGGCACCAGAGAGGAGGAGAAGAACGATGGAGGAAGAGAAAGAGAGGAAAGAGAAAAGGAAAAGAGAAAGTGAGGGAGGAGAGAGAGGGTGGGGGTATATGTTTACTTTTTCACTTTTTCACTTTTTGACTTATTAACTTGTTAACTAGTCATGTGTGAGGGGCTATCTATTTTAATAAACCGGCCCACTAATATATACACGCTGGAGCGTTTTTTGTCTTTTACAGAAAACGCTCGTTAATTTACCCGGTTTAGCACCATTCACTAACCGGGTCCGGTTTCCGGAATTTTTCGTTTCTTTAATTTTAATGGTTATTAAACTCCCATTAATGTTTAATTATAGTTATAGAATCAACTATAGTTTTTACGGGTCATTTAACTGTTTAAAGTCACGTTTCCGGGTATTAATCGAAAAACGCGCTTTAGTACTCCGTTAGCGTTTTATCGCATTATTTGGATCCGTTTTCTTCCGGAATTTTTCCCACATGTTCTTAGTATGTAATTAGGGTATAAAAATATATTTATAACCCTAGTGAAGGTTATATGCCTCCTAAAATAATTAAATATGTGTTTTCACGTTTTATGTCTTTTACGCATTTTCTTTTTCTTTTTGGTTTTTTTTATTTCTTCACCAATGATCTTAAGGACTTAATTAGCCTTAGAAATTATAATAACACAATTAATTAACACATTAAGGTTTGGGGTATTTCAATCTACCCCCCTTAAAAGAACTTCGTCCTCGAAGTTCACACTTCCCACACCTCATTGGTTAGAATACGGGGATTACTTGCAACATAAAACTTCCATAACAACATACTTTACGTCACAACCTCAGACTTGATGGTCCGGGTAACACATCCATACATACATAACATACTCACATAGTAACCTCGGACTCAATGGTCCGGGTACCTTAGCAACATTTGCACATACATAACAACCCTTAGACTCTTGGTCTGGGTAACATAACAACATTTAGACTCGTAGGTCTTGATAACATAACACTTTCAGAACTTAACCACATTAGGACTCAAGGTCCAAAATAATAATTATTACACATACCACACAACATGTCTTAGCATGCATATCAACCAGAAATTCCTTTTCCATCTCTTCATGGGTTCGAGACCCATGTTGAGTACATATACACTGTGATCCCACAGAACCGGTCGCGATGGACACTCTGGTCCTCGTTCCTTTGGGAGATCAAAACAATTGCATACATCCTTAAAATATACTTCTCATGTCACCGGTCCTAAGACAAAGGCTCATACGTCCTCAGCTCGTGGGCAAGTAGTAGGAAAATACCCTCTACGAGGTTAAGTATAACGAAATCCTTTATTGGAAGGATCTTAATCGAAAATCCTTTACAAGGTCACATAAAAGTAGTCCTTCCTTTGAAAATACCGTTTAAGAATCTTAAAAATATTAATTGATGTCTTGAAAATACCAATTTAGAATTTGAAACCCAATTTTAAAATTCTTTTGAAAATTCAATACAACTCCAAGTCCAATTATTGTTAACTGCATCTTATTCTTGATGTGATTATTTGTGACCACTTATAGGGAGTTTCAAGAATCATCCAACCCTAATGTGATCAGCATCAGAGTTGAACTATCTTTCCACCCCAATTTGTGTTCGGCTTCCCTTGATCTCATGATAATCAAGTTTCACCTCCCACTTCATTTCAAACAACAACTAATTCAAGCATGTACCATTTTCTATCTTCTAATCCATCTAGTCGTAATCATTACATCTCCAAGGGTGGAACTATGTCCATCAATCAACTTCCCGATTTATTTTAAATCAAGTTACCTAGGGAATTTAATTCTCACTAGGTTCTACGTTGATGCCATACCTCTTCATAAATCACAATACTGTATATATACATATATCCATATATATATTTTTATCAAATATAATACACAATATTACATTTGGTATCTTATGAACATACACTGTCAGGGTTTTAGTTCCCCGGGAGTTTTTTTTTTTCTACTCCCTTATACTTATACTTTCACGCACATTTGTTGACACAATAAACACACTTATCGCAAGGGTATTCGCATCTTCCGTGCGTAATTACCCACAATTAACCATGAATGAATGTGTATGTTTATGTAACACACACACCAATCATCAAGACAAATCATTTTGTGCTATGCACATCATAGTTCACGTACACTTGTACGGTAAAAGACACTAAGTGGTTCTGCGCTCTACCCCCCTTAAAAGGGATTACGCCCACGTAATCAATCAGTTAATCACTGGTTTAGAACATTCTACCGTCGTGAAGTGTTTATCTCCACGCGGTTTATTACACAATGTGTTCTGGTTTGAGGATCTTAGCCATATTGGCGGTTTAGTCCCTAACCAAGAATTCTCATTAGAGTTTATTTTAACTCTTAACTGGTTTCGATCCTGGCCTGTGAGGCTTTTAGGCATCATTAGTTTGCCATTCACTCATGTTCACTATTCACATTCATCGTTTGACTCACTGGTTCACCAGTTTCTGCTGCGCAACTCTTGATAATTTAGAGCTTAGTTTGCTCCATACATTATCCTTACTGTATATACATCCCCGATTATCACCTTTATCTTGGTAATAACGGTTTCTCAACCGACGCATGGTATTTCTTACCGTGAGCGAATTCGGTGAGTTACAAACTTTCTATTCATTTCCACGATAATCTATTGTATTCTACAATGATTTACTTGGTTTCTTCCGACTTACTGTCGGTTAAGTTTGAGCTACTACCTTTTGTGTAGTACTCTGTCGGTTATTTCCAACACTTGAGGTATGTTCCATACCGATATTCAACAATCGTGCTACTGTAGCCACTTATGTCAACCAAGTACCCTTTGATTGGTACTACCGTGCTTATCTTATGCATCGGTTTTATCACATCATAAGTTTTGTTCTTCTATCACATTTAACATTTTCAGACTTCCTAGCTATCTCACTTGATCATTACCGCGCAAGGGCAATACCAAAACACTCAGTCATACAGAGTGCAGAGGCGTAAACTCTTGGCAGTAAGTCTCTTATGAGATAGCAATAGGAATTCATACTGCTTTCCTTATCACATAATATTAATTACTGGCTTATTGCCCAGTCTATTTATCATCACTTACTTGTATGTTCATTGAGTTTCACTCATAACTGGTCTTATTGCCACATTATTATTTAACAATACTTCTACAACGGTCGCTTACTGCGCACCGTGCTCTTACTACATTGCATAACATTAACTTACACTGCATCCACTGTTATTTTAGCTTTCGCCACTACACAGCGTTTCGCCATTTATTTGGCTGATTACTGAATGCTTTACTCTTCGAGTCTTTGTGCTCACTGAGCGTTGTTCATCACACATTTAGCATTACATACCTATGGTGATTGCTATCAGACTTATTACTCTTCCGGTCTCCACAACTGGTGCAACACTTCCTTTCGTATTATTCCTACTCACATCATTCTTGGGTAATAGCAACATAGTCAACTCTTAACATATTCTCTGAACTTAGTTCACATAACTACCGCTGTTGCGGTTTCACATATCGCGAGGTATCCCCACTCTTAAAGCAGTGGTTCGTTATCCGCTTTACTTACTTATATTACATAAACTTCTGTGATCAATAACATTTTCTTAACACATTCTACTTGTGGCTCATAAGCCTTATTGCCTCGAGCTTTACTCTTTGTAGGCTATCCACACACATTTACTTCTCTGTACAACATTACATGGTTTATAGATTGCATTGAGCTCCATGACAAGGTCGTTGTTCCTTTCATGGTATGCTCCTTCAAGGATGTCAGACTTCCTCCTGACGACTTATGTTTAAACTGGGTGTTAGTTTCAACCCTTGCGTTTCTGTCACGTTAGTCGTTCAACCAATGTTGACCCAAATACCCTTTTAAGGATAACTCCTGGGTGTCGCTGGGTTCTGCCATTACATCTGGCTTGCACTTACTGGTATGTTTAATTTACTACCTCGCCCTGCATTCTTTGTTGGGTTGAATATTCTCCTTAGTGAGATTCTTATCCCTAGTGATCATCTCGGGAGTCTCGTCCCGATCCTTGCACATTAACGTATCCATAGTAGGCATCTGCCTCACCATATGTAGGCTGGGTACTTACTCCAGCTATTGTGTTCATCCATCCAGATCCTCAAGACATATGCTACGTCTTTACTTACTAACCAGTGCACTTCGCACTAGTTCACCTTTAAACATTTCCTTAAAATAAACTTACTAATTCCTTTAGTCTTCTTAACTTGACTGGTTTCCTTTACTTCAACCATACTTGGTAATCCATTGCTCTTGCTTGACTTTTACTTCGGACAGTAGTATGGAGTCGACTACTTCCCGTGTTCCAGACTCCATTCGTATACATATGTGGGGTACCCTGCTGATACATTGCTACTTGCCCGACTACCCCATAAAAAGGTTTGTCAGGCCCACAAGCTCCTATCAGAGTGCGGTCGTCCCACATTTCAGTTGGTACACTCGTAGTGTCCGTCACACGCCTAGGTGAAGTATTCTGTTGTCAACTCCTCTTATATTATCCTATGATAATATGCATTCCATGCTTCCCGAACCTAATCAAGGGAAGTGTATCCACTGTTGTATTATTATGAACTCAATCCTTCCCTCGGGTTGTTACCTTTGGGTTTACCGGTTTCCATCCGGTTATTTAAAAGTAACTGGGTATAATTACCTACCGTATGGCACTGAGGCCCGTGTAGGTCTTCTGGTTTGGTTTTAAGAAAAGAAGAATTGAAATAAAATGGGTTTAAAGAAAATTTGGTTTTAAAAACGGTTTTGAAAATGAATTTAGGTTGAAAGAAAATTTTCTCCTGGTTTCACAGTTTCTTGCCTTCCAAGTCTAGCTTCTTGCTGACTGGTGTATTTCCAAGTACAGAGGTCAGGCTATTAAGCCCTTCCACGTTATGATGATCTCCTTAACTTCATGGTACTTTACTAAGTACCGGTAGTTGTTAAAATTCCCGCACAACTTGTTGTAGCAGCACTTGCCATGGCAAGTGCGCCATGTGACTGGTTATCGGTTCAATGCACATTGATTGCGGTACTGCTTTCGCCCGCTCTAACATCAGTGGCCTTGCTGGCCCTTACTTGATCTTACAGTCTTAACAACAATCCTGGGTACTTCTCACTGTCTTCACATGATAACCATTAACTAGGGTGTTTCCCATTCTGGGAGACCCCTTTTTACTTAGTATTGTATCCTCCTTGTACTATATTGTGTTCCTTAATCGGTTGGTATACCGTTGGTGTATTAGTTAACATTGTAGTCCCGTAGACACTCGTCTCGGGTTTCATTACTCGCTCCTTGCCTGTTGCACGCTTGGTGCGTTGCAAGCTGGTTGTCCTCGACTGCTCCGCATGTCGACCCAGGGTGCTGGAAATTCCATTCTCTTGCATAAGATTCTTCACTTTTCGCTAACAAGAGCGGTTAATATTGTTAAAATGGAGACCGTCTTCGGGATCACACCTTCGGGATCTACCGTATGACAGGTCCTCCGTACTTACAGGGGTAAATATCAACTGCCAGATCGGGTTTTCCCGAGTAAGAGATGACTCTCATCTCTCTGGCGTTCTTTCCGAGTTATAAAATAGGGTTTGTGGAGGGCGGGATGGATACTGTAGGTATCCAGTACACACTGGTATTTCCCTAACTAGCGTACTCCTCACGCTATCACTCAACCCTTAACCCAAGTACTAAACTCTTAACTCGGTACTTCCTAAGCTCGGTATTTCAGTCATCAGAGCGATACTTCGCTCTGATACCACTTTTTGTAACACCCCAACTACTAACAAACACTTAACAACACATCGCAGCGGAATCATAACTCACAACATCACTTAACTCTTTGGTGTTACACGCCGTTAGCCACCACGTGGCTAACAAGGCTAACATACATACATTGTACCGGTCTGATGGACTAAATTCCCGAGCGACCACATAAATCCCGTTCCATGTCCAACATCATTATACACTTACATTACAACTGTACCGAGTAATTACCAACTAACGCCGATACATTTTCGGTCTTACTACACCTATAATACATCCACAATTCTCATGACTACCACATACAACACTACCCCGTCCTACTCTCGAACGGCTTCCAGTTCCTTGTACCTGAAAAGTATGGGAGCCCCCAAAGGGGGTCAGCACCTTTGCTGGTATGGTAATCCCGCAGCCCGCATGCTACCGGGCCACGCACAACTATTTGTCGTCTTAGCATGCGGTTGATTTATTTCAAACATGCACAAACTCACACACATATCATGCTTATAAGCAAACATCCATTAATAGAATACAGCACAAGGTTAGCACACTCAACATCAACACACTTCACTTTATAACATACACAACTTAATTTCACTCTTCTTAGAGTACATGAACTTCACTTAGGGAGTGCCGGGGTGATATAAGCCCGAGCACAACATACATACATTTTCTTTACTTGAGTGGCGGCCTCATATAGGACCGTACACAACATACACAATTTCCCCCTAGCTCCAATAGTGATGAGTAGGTAAGCCTTGGTTAAGCTTGTGGGTGGTTGTAATTCAAGGAGGAAGAACAACCGTAACATAACAAAGAGGGGTCGAAGCGAACTTAGCTCAACACCCTACCAACATTATACATATTTCCCTCCTAGCCCGATGTGGAGGTCGGGTAGGTAAGCTTTGGCTAAGCTAGTGGGAGGTCGAATCCAATGAAGGAAAAACCCTAACATAACAGGATGGGTTAATTCACATATATATATTAACTCCCAAACAATACGCGCGACCGGGACACCGGATTCCTCTCCATACATAACATATACTTATTAGTTAGAGGTTCCCTTATGGAACTTATCACATACATACATCACATAGTGTTACTAACTCGGTTAGACACATAAGGGAAATCATATCCCATTCAACAACACGGATAACAGTATCCAACATCAACAACATATTAACAAGTACATACATCACGCATTGTCACAACATACACTAACGCACGGATAGCCGTAGTTAGAACGTTCCCATGGGTTGGGACGTTTATTCCGAATACCGATTCTTATGTGAACCTAAAGTCGGTTAACTATTATTTAACACATAATTTAGGTTAAGCGGTATCGGAATTAATTACACCACAATAATAAATTACGGTAAACTCATTTCATGCTTTATCTTGCAAGGTGGCAAACACACAGAAAAACACGTTGGCATACAAGCCGGTGTAATCCGATAGGACACAGGTTGCAAGAAAACCATACCTGTCACCGTGAGGAATTACTTTACCGGTGTTCTCACGTTCCTCGGTTCACACTTGTTCCTCATGTCATACTCTTGAACCACTATTTAACATGTCAAATGGTTCAATTAATATTAAGGTGTTACGGTAGGTACATAATTGCTACTCCCGTACTTACCCCGTTATCCCGTTATTTCGGTTTAACTTTGTGTACTTAAACTCACAACTTTCTCAATCATTTCCAACACTTGTTTATACTTCCAATGGCCTTTAAAACTCACCAAACAAGGACTAATCAACATCTAAAACCATTACCATTCACTTCCCCACCATAATAACCCTTAAAAACACTTTCTGGACACTTTTTAACATGGTCCGGGTTTGTGTCCGGGGTTACAAACCCGGACCAACCCTGGAAAACACGTTCTGGACATTTTTCTATGTGGTCCGGGTTTGTGTCCGGGTTTACAAACCTGGACCACCCCCTAGGATGATCTTCTGTCATGTTTTTGCTATGGTCCGGGTTTGCGTACCGATTTGCAACCCGGACCAACCCTGGAACTGTCAAAATTTACAGTTTTTGATCAGTTTTCAACCCATAATTCACCTCTAATCACTCCCTAAACTTTCCACATGTTTCCTACATGTTTAAACACACTAAAACATGCACAAGCCACTTCGAAACATAGGTCCATTCCTTACTCAAATTTCTTGCTCCCATTCTCAATTTTTCCATTCTCTGTTACACTTATGCACACTTGTGCTACAGATTTTCACCTCTTGGCAATTTGCATTTGTTCTACTCCATTTGACCATTCCAAATCCTCTAAGACAATTGCACTTCTCTTTCCTAGATTCAAGCCTCACTCTTAAAGCCTTAAATCCTCTTTGTTTCCAAAACTCCTAAGGCACTTAAACAACATCTTTTGCTACAAATTTTTGCACAAACCTTCTGTACTTAAACAAGCATTCCCCAAGTGGTCTACTAACTCAAATCAATTCCCAAGAACACCTAGTTAAACACTTAAACCCTTCCAGCTCACATCACCATCCAAGCTTCTACATTTCTACCGAAATTTTGCCATGACCTCCCCATAAATCTACATACTCCCAATCATCAAATCTCACCAATTTCATTCCTAGTCTAGCCACACCCTCAAAAGGGTCCTACCAGCACATAATGTATTCTCATAATTATCCAAACAACAACATAACTCAACTCTCAAATCCTTTGGCACTTAGGCCCTAAAATCAAACCAACATTTCACATAATCCAACTAACCACAATCAAGCACATCATTGCTCCAGATTT
Source organism: Limonium bicolor (assembly GCA_023374045.1). Lineage (NCBI taxonomy): Eukaryota > Viridiplantae > Streptophyta > Magnoliopsida > Caryophyllales > Plumbaginaceae > Limonium > Limonium bicolor. Next base: position 74,240 of record JAIOTZ010000034.1, read on the forward strand.
TATTTCATCTTTTGTTTTTCCCAAACCCAATTCTAAAACAAATAATATAGGCATTTAAGGTAGATTCCTTACCTTAATTTACAAGTCTCACATTAAGTCTCCTCTTGTTCCTCATCTCCTCAAAATCGGTCAAGATGGAATTGGAGTTTCCAAACTCCATTCCAACATTAAAGAAACACAAAATACATTCCATTAATCATCTAAACCCTTATGAAATCTCAATTCAACAAAAGGGCTTAGAGCACAAGTTAGGGTTTTACCTTTGGAGATTTTTGAATGGTTTTCAACTCTTGAATCTTAAGAGGGACTCCCACCACCATTTAAAGCTCGGAGAATATCTCAAACAAGGAGGAAAAGCTAGTCATTATAAGAGCCAAAATCGGCCAAGGTGGGAAAATGGAGAAAACATGACTTTTTCATGGATATTTTTACCTTGATAGAAAGAGGAAGCTTCAAGCTTCAAAATGGTGTGCTTTTCTCTTCAAATGGCCAACACCCACGAAAATGAAACTCATCCTTTTTGAATTTTGAAAAGAGAGGGTGATAGAGGATGATGAGAGGATGAAGAATATGTAGTTATTTTTGTGATTGGAGCTTTAATGAAGCTTGGGCATGAGCTAGAAGATGGAGTAGCCATGAGAGGGGGGGGAAGAAATCGCTGGCACCAGAGGGGAGGAGAAGAACGATGGAGGAAGGAGAAAGAGAGGAAAGAGAAAAGGAAAAGAGAAAGTGAGGGAGGAGAGAGAGGGTGGGGGTATATGTTTACTTTTTCACTTTTTCACTTTTTGACTTATTTAACTTGTTAACTAGTCATGTGTGAGGGGCTATCTATTTTAATAAAACCGGCCCACTAATATATACACGCTGGAGCGTTTTTTGTCTTTTACAGAAAACGCTCGTTAATTTACCCGGTTTAGTACTATTCACTAACCGGGTCCGGTTTCCGGAATTTTTCGTTTCTTTAATTTTAATGGTTATTAAACTCCCATTAATGTTTAATTATAGTTATAGAATCAACTATAGTTTTTACGGGGTCATTTAACTGTTTAAAGTCACGTTTCCGGGTATTAATCGAAAAACGCGCTTTAGTACTCCGTTAGCGTTTTATCGCATTATTTGGATCCGTTTTCTTCCGGAATTTTTCCCACATGTTCTTAGTATGTAATTAGGGTATAAAAATATATTTATAACCCTAGTGAAGGTTATATGCCTCCTAAAATAATTAAATATGTGTTTTCACGTTTTATGTCTTTTACGCATTTTCTTTTTCTTTTTGGTTTTTTTTATTTCATCACCAATGATCTTAAGGACTTAATTAGCCTTAGAAAATTATAATTACACAATTAATTAACACATTAAGGTTTGGGGTATTTCACTTGGTGTCTAGGATTCTCTGAGGAGTCTCCACATACCTCATAGTCGGTTCTAAAGATAGCCTCTCGGGCTGCAAGACATGAGAAGGATGTGGTATATACTTCTTGAGTTGAGAAACATGGAATACATCATGTACCTTTCCTAATTCCACTGGCAAATCAAGCCTATATGCAATAGGGCCCACCCGCTCTGTTATAGCGTAGGATCCTACAAACTTAGGGCTCAACTTGCCCTTTTGTCCGAATCTAAATACTCTCTTCATTGGAGATACTCGCAGAAATACCTGGTCGCCAACTGCGAACTCAAGGTCTTGTCGTCTCTCATCAGCGTATGACTTCTGCCTGTCCTGAGCAGCTTTCATATTCTGTCTAATCTGCTGAACTTCCGCCTGTACTTGCTCCAAGTACTTGGGTCCAATGATGACACTCTCGCTAGACTCATCCCAACATAGTGGTGTACGGCAAGGCCTGCCGTATAGTGCTTGGAAGGGCGACATCTTAATCAAAGTGTGATAGTTGTTGTTGTATACAAATTCAATTAAGTACAACCTGTCTATCCAACTGCCCCCAAAGTCCAAAGCACAGGCTCTCAACATGTCTTCTAAGGTTTGGATTGTCCTCTCTGACTGGCCATCCGTCTGAGGGATGGAAGGCCGTACTGAGTTTCAATTCTGTGCCAAGCGCTTCTCTTGTAGTTCTCCAGTATCTGGAAAGGAATCTGGTATCCCGATCCGAAACAATGGTCTTTGGGACACCATGGTGCCTCATGATCTCTTTCTCAAAAATTCTGCCAATTTAGACACTTTCCAAGTATCCTTCATTGGTATGAATCTGGCCACCTTGGTCAATCGATCAACATCTACCCATATCATATTTAGCCCCCCTTTAGTAGGCGGTAGCCCAACGACGAAATCCATGGAGATATCATAGAATTTCCATTCTGGGATAGGCATAGGCTGGACCATGCCCCCAGGTCGTCTATGCTCGAACTTCATCTTCTGACAGGTGAGGCATCTCAATACGTATTCGGTCACGTCTTTCTTCATTCCACTCCACCAGAAGTGCCGCTTTAGGTCCTTATACATCTTCGAGGCTCCTGGGTGGACCGATGTGGTAGAAGAATATAATTCTATGAGTATGTGGTCCTTCAGTTCTGTGTTGTCCCTTGGGATGCATAGGCAGCCCTTGAGTCTAATCAGCCCATCATCATGCAGATGATATTCATACTTCATAGACATGTTTTAAGTTTACGTTGTTACCTTATTTCGTGGAAGTACCGGCCTCTTCAGTGTGGTCTATCACATGCAAAGAAGGCCCTGTTGCTGGGCCCTTGCCCTTTGCTCCTTGGCCTGCTGCAGGTTGGGTGGTTTGTATCAGGCGAGAACCACTGGATCCTCCCCTTTGGTCATTGCTTGGCTTAGTTCCTGGATGATATGCCTTACTTTCCGGGTTCCTGATGCACTCATAGGCTCGGTGCCCCCATAGCTGACAGTGACGGTACCGGACCTTCTCTCCCTGGCAGTCCACGCCTGGATGATCCTTTCCGCACTGCCTACAGTTGAAATGGCGTACCCATTTCTGGCCCTGGTTTGAGCCATAACCAGAACAAAACATAGTCGAGGTTTGGTTATTAGTTCCATCGTAGGAAATATTCATTGGAGGTTTACCACGTATATTCTCCAAACACTAGTAGAAAAAATGTTTTTAACCACGGTTATTTTGCTTATATACCACGGTTAGGAACCGTGGTTTATGCTCGCATCGTATATTTACAAATAGCGATAAACGACGGTTCATAACCGTGGTTTAAAGTAAGCGAAAAAACCACGGTTTCTCGAAACCGTCGTTTAAGACCCCTTCTCCCCGCGAATATTCATAGACTTTATACCACGGTTGGGAGTATGAACTGTGGTATAATGGGTGTTATAAATGACGGTTTTACTTAAAACCGTGGTATAAAATGTATACAAATCAAGAATAAACCACGGTTATAAATAAAACCGTGGTTTATAGTCTGTGAATTTTTCTCCAGTTCACCGGCGATTTACCGGCGCTGCTTCAATGGTAACTCAACAGAGAGCGCAGACAGAAGAGAATGAAGAGTCCAGAACATGTATGTTCCTTGTTTGTGTATTATGGTTGCTAAATAAGTCACATTATGTTCCTTGTTCGTCGGTAGGTTGCAAAATTACTGTGAAAGAGAATGAGATAAGGCGGAGCTGTTCGTGGGTTAGAGTTGCAAAAAATAACAGAAGAAGAAGCGCAGAGCATATGTTCCTTGTTCGCTACTGTGGGTTGCAAAAATTACCGTGAAAAACAAGAGGCGGAGAGCATGTTATTGTTCGCCGGTTAGGTTTGCAAAAATACAGTGAAGAGGTGCAGAGCATGTCCTTGTTCGCCGGTTACAGTGAAGAGGCGCAGAGCATGCATCCTTGTTCGTCGGTTACAGTGAAGAGGCGCAAGAAGAAGAAGAGAAGAGTTGCAGAGCATGTCCTTGTTCGTCGGTTACAGTGAAGAGGCGCAAGAAGAAGAAGAGAAGAGAAGAGTTGTAGAGCATATTCCTTGTTCGATAGTATTGGTTGTAAAACATTGAGGACAAATATATATAATAGGAGAAAGAGAAGGAGCCGCGTTAATTTTCACCGAAAATTTGAATTCCCGCTTAGACTATATACCACGGTTCTACCAAGAAACCGTCATTTAAAGTATTTTGACCATGACTAAAAACGGCGGTTGTGACAAAACCGTGGTTTAAAATACAACGCGTTAAACTATATATGATGGTTCCACACAGAACCGTGGTATATAATACAACGTGTCAAACTATATATGACGGTTCAGTCAGAACCGTGGTAAAAAATGCAACACGTCAAGCTATATACGACGGTTCTGCGTGGACCCGTGGTATAAAATCTCCCGCCGACACTTTTTATGACGGTTATGCTAATAATTGTGGTATAAAAGTTTTAAATGATGGTTATGAGGTTAACCGTGGTTTAAAGTGCGTCATTCAAAATCTTTTTTCTACTAGTGAAATAGTGTGTCTTACCTTTGGGTGGGTGTGATCTCAGTGGTTTGGCTGCTCCACTGTGAGGAACAAGCTGTAGAGTCTCATTAGTATGACTTCCTTTTCCTTGGTAGGGCTTTTGACCCTTCCGTAACGGCCTCTTCTTCCTGAAGCCGCCCTGTGTGGTGTTATCAGTGCCAACATCATCGGTTTTCTTCTTTTGATTATTCAGAGCGTCCCTTCTCCGGATTGTAATCTCCACCATGGAGGCAGCATGGTAGCATTCCTGAAATTCTCCAGGCATTAATCCTTATTTATATTTAAGCAATATCATTCAATCTGCTTAACTTTTCCATTTTACCTGCAGAGAGGTATACATTACTGGCCCCATACCAAACTGAATACGTGGGCTGAGTCCCCCGTAAAATCGATCAATTAATATCTCCTCCGAGTAGCCTAATCTTGGCAGTAGTCGGAGTAAGGAGGTAAACTTCTCATAATACTCGTCCACAGTCATCTTACCTGTGAGCTCCAAAGAGTCGAGCTCCCTCCTTTTCAGCATCCTGGTGTGGGATGGGTAGTACTTGGCCCTTAGAAGGGTTGTGTAAGCTTCCCATGTGAAAGTTGGGTCGTTCAGGCGGTCAGCCTTTACCAGGTTCCACCAGTCTCTCGCTGCATCTTTCAGATAGTAAGCAGCCAGTCTCACCTTGTCCCCAGGTGGTGGAGCGAGCGTCTCAAAGGCTGTCTCCATTTCCATTAAATAAGTCTCCAGGTATTTTGGGTCCGACTGTCCCTTAAATACAGCAGGTTTCAGGTCAGCCAAGCTCCTCACCCAGTCCTTCTCTCTTGGTGCTGGTGGTGGAGGTTGTGGCTGTGGCTACGCTGCTGGCGCAATGCCTGCTTGTGCAAATGCTGTCGCTATCAGGGTAGCTATGTCAGCCAGTCTGACTATTTCCTCCTCTTCAGTCCGGCCGCGACCCCTACCTCTTTCTGACATCTGCACAATAATTGATTCAATTCCATGGTTACTGTCAGGTCTGAACCGTTATTATCACCCTTTGGCGGTCTAAGTAAGAAGCTGATATACTCTCCTTTCTGTACTATCTCTCAACTCGTAACCCAAGGTTTTAAAATACTTAGTTTCGATTGTATTCAGTTCTTAGAGCGTGACTACGCTCTGATACCACTTTTTGTAACACCCCAACCAGAAATCCAATAAAAATAGCAGATAAAAGTCCCAAAACACACGACAGAAAATATTACAAACAGTTGGTGCTACAACGCCGCTAGTCACCCACGTGACTTGCAAGGCTAAGATCCAAATACAAATCCACACGTTACGGTCTGAGTCCTGAATACACACCGCTTATTTAAAACTCCAAAGCTATAAACAACAGTAGAGATACTAAACAAACTGAAGTAGTCCCATAACCTGATCTCTACCCCACGTACACTCGGTCGGGTAATCACTTCTTCCTTCAAGTACCTGAAAAACATAGCCATCGAAATGGCTCAGCAAATAATGTTGGTATGAACCCATGCAGCCCATAAGCTAGCGGGCCACACACAACTACTTGGTCGTATACATGCGGTTCATTATTATCAAACAAATGTAAACACACATCAAATAATACATACAAGTAGTCATACAAGGACAATAATATCCCATTGAGAAACATGACTCCAGAAGGTCAAGTTAGTAATTTCTTTTAAAGCGGGTATGATAAATCCTTCAAAGGAGGTAAGACTCTCGCATTAATGGTCGGGTAATAAATCCTGCAGGAGAGAACGTAGTCAACTCCTGTGCTTAAATATGAGTGGGTATCGTACCCTCGAGAGAATGTAATCCTTCTCCCAACTTAAAATGCTCCGGTATTATCCCGGTGAATGGACAAAGTCTACACCCAAAACCACCGTCATGACGTATACTATATTTGAGGACGACCTGAAACAGGTACAACCTCCATAATCGCATGCATGGCCAGAACATCTGGGCTCCTCGCTTACCGTAGTATAACAAGATCAGTGTCTCATAAGGACGTAGTTTGTAAGAGAAGTTAGTGAGAAAACTTGAGTGCAAGTTCTCGTACGTATACACGTAGGTATGGTTAGAATGGTTCACATACAATTATAAAACAATCACAACAATACACAAGCGTAGGAACAATGTATTTCATGCAATTATCTTGGTCGTTTATTTCACACAACAGATAGCACACAGGCCTGTGTAATATGTTAGCAAATAGGTTGCAAGAATCCATACCGTTCACTGTAGGTGTACTGGGTAAATTCCCGGACCACGTCAGGTTAAGTATAGTCCTAGAATTGAATTAACTGAGAGTGTTATCGCAGGATAACCTCGTATAAGATTCTTATGTACCATAAAATGATTACTTAGTCTCTTGTTATTTCACGTGAGGTTTGTAGCCTTCGTTTATGGCAGTTCTCTTTTTCCCATTTTCATGATCTCATGCATAACTCATTATTTGTATATTTATTGTATATTATCTTTTGATTTATTTATTACCCTCGCATTTACTTATATGTATATATACATATACATGTTCGTTTGATATTTATATCACATGTTAATGATTGCCCAAACGATATAGTAATTCCCAAATTTGTCATCAACCTTTATTGACCAAGCTTTACTTAATTCTCCACATAACTTTTATTTATTATCTCATAACCACAAACATTATTTAGTGTTTACAAATTAAATTCATTTTACTATTTAACCCATAGTTTTAATTTCCATAATCCCTTTAATCACAATTCTTTTTCTAACTCCTCCAAATATCCACATAGGACCTATAATTATTCAAATCCAAATACTTACCCCTATATTCTCAGTTATTTACAAAACAATCCCATTAATTCATAAACTTAACATTTCACCACTAATTACATTTTACTATATAGTTTTAAGTCCTTAATTAATTAAATTATAATTCCACCTCCATAATTTCATTAATCACCAAATGGTCACAACAACTTTCAAAAATTATAGTTTGCCCGCACTAAGTTTCAGCCTTGCTCCTTATTTTACTATAATTACATTTTAACCCCAAAAACTTTATAATAGTTATATATTAACTTATAAATTATAGTTTTAATATTTAATTTCCTTAAATTTCGAATGGCACCAAAAACTTCCATTAATTACGCTTCCGCCCCTACTTACATTCTAGATTTCATATAAACTTTTATAAATTACTATTTCACCCCAAAACTTTTGTAAAATTAATATTTTATGTCATAAATCATTTTAACCCAAAGTTTTCGGTCAACACTTTGAGCAAAGCCTAATGTCATACTTAATACATTATTGTACCCATAAATTTATATATAACTCGGCTGTACACAAAATTTTCCAGAATTTACAAAATAACCCCAAAACTTTATTAATTGTTATTTTAACTTCTAAACACTTATTTAATTCACCCAAAATTCATAATATTAATTCCTACCTTATGTTATGTCATTATTATGCCCATGACACATATTATTCTCGGCTTTCACCAAATATTCCCATAACTTTCTAAAAATTATATTTTTACCACATAACTTATTAAACTAGTCATTTAAACACTAGTAATTATTTTTAACTTACCCAAAACTCTTAATATAAGTTTATATACTTATATATCTCATTAAAACTCATATTACTCCATAAGTGTTCGGCAATAATAATATATTACCATATGGTTTCTAAAACTTGATTTATTACTTATAGTAATCATACATAAATACTTATGAGTCATATAACTCATCCAAAATTTATTGTAAGGTCTTAGACATATTATTAGCTTAAATTAAGACAATTTCCTCGTAGAACTTTCGGACATTAAATGAACTTATCATATATAGTTTTTGTGACATAAAAACATACCTTAAGGTATTAACTTTAGTATAAATTATAATTGTTATTGTTGGAAATTAACCTCAATATTCTCGGCCTTATTAATTTAGGGGTGTTTACATAATTTTTCACAATTTTTAAGAGCTTAAAACAAAGCTTAAAACATCAAGGATTAGCTTAATAAACCTGCTCTTAATAAGGTAGATTCTCCCACTTGATTTCTTCACAAGTCCAAGAGCTTTCAAGGAGCTAGGAACTCATCATATTTTCGGACATGTTCCAAAGAAATAAAAAGTTTGGGAGTTAGATCTTAACAAGGATCTTAAGTAGATTTATAAGTAGTTTTTTAAGGATTTACATTAGGTATTTTACCTTAGATTTTCGGCACTCCTAGGAGGGATGAAGAACCAACTTCCCTTCATGAAATTGATGAAGAAAAATATATTTAGAGAGGTTGGTATTTTCGGACATAATTGTAGAGTATCTTAAGAATTTTCAAGCATGAACATTACCTTAACTTGTTCTTGGTAGCTCTTTGGATTAATGTAGAATCAAGCTACCTTCCATGGAGCTTAATTGGTGGCGCACACTTATAGTAGTATTAGAATGATGTTTGCTTCAAGAGTTGATGAATAAAGCTAGGAATTTAACACAAAAATGGAGATATAAGTTAGAACTCCATTAATTGACTTAGGAAGTTCAAAGGAAGAAAATGAGAGGAGGTAGAAGAAAGCTTACCAACCAGCCAAGTGAGGCATGAAATGAAACCCATGCTGGCCGATTGATAAGTAGGAATGAAAGAACAGTTTTGTTAATTTTTTTCTTAATGATTTGCTTTAGTTAATTAAATTATTAATGATAGCACTAACCCCCCTCCTTGACTTAAAGAAATCGGCACTTATTGTGCTAAGTGGAGCTCAATTCCACCGAAATGCTAAGCTAAGATTAGGAAGGAATTATTGTTATGTCCCATGAGAATTGTTTATGTCTTTACTTTAGACTTTGACTAATTATTCACTCCACATATGTCTCCCATTTGTTCTTGTCTTCGGTACTTATGGCTGAAGATTAGATAATTAAATCTCATAGTGGTAGGCATAAGATCATGGTGATGTTAGGTTTATGTTATTTTAGTTAGTATAATTAGATCTTATCTTGCTTTCTCTAATATGCTCACCCCATTATAGCTATGGTTTTCAGCATCTATGGCTGATAAAAGAGGTGTATTATTTTGCCTTGTCTTTGTTTAATTGCAACATGTAATTTCTTGAGGTATAGATCTACTTTTATTAGTTAATTCTCACTCTAACTAAAGCTAAACTAACCTTGTTTTCTTACAGGAATTTTCGGTAATGGTAGGCATATACTATGGGGTTTGATCTTGTATTATTGTTGTATAATGGTGGAAGGGTGACACATAAAGTTTACAAGTTAAATAAGGGATTTAAATCATGTCACAAGTGTATGTAGATAACCGGTTTTAGTATAAATAAGCTACATATTTTTTGTCAAATTTGGGCACATGTACACCACATTAATCATGGGGTTTAGTACAGATTTTTTTTATTAATAGCTAGTGCATTACCGTTAATGACATAGGTTTGCTACAGATTTCTTTTGCTAATTAAGAGTACATGAACTACCGTAGCATATGGTGATTGTTATAGAATTTTGTTTGGTTAATCACAAGTGTATTACCGTAATCAAGTGATGATTACTTCAGATTTTTGTTTGCCTAAGTACTAGTGTATTGCCGGTAATAATAAGTATATATTAGTAGATTTAATTTGTCTTAATAATATATACTCTTATATAAGGTAGGTACATTAGGTAGTTAATTGTTTTACTAAGTAAAAGTGTGTAAAATAAGTCCTAAAATTTATATACAAAACCGGCAATTTAGGCTAGATTTTATAATTTGTAATGTCTTGTATTATTTGTAATGTTATAACATTCTTTATGTATTATGATTTATATTTTGTGTTAAGATTATGTAAAATAAATTGTTACCTTGTTTAAAGGTGTGTTTATATTTATATTTAGTATTTATAAATGCCTAAGAGTGCGTAAAATATTTTTACGTTGTCCGTTAGTATTTTAACGTTCACGAATCGGATGTTGTTATGTTACGAGTTGTATAAACGTTTATGTTGATCTTTCCTTGTTGTCGCTCGTTGTAACGAGCTTGTTATGCAAGGAATTTAATCCTCGTTGTTAACCGTTCATAAACGTTTTGCGTGAATATGTTAAGGCGTTAATAAAATTGCGTCCGTTCATGTTGATGGTAAAACGACCATTTTTTTTGTTACGTAAACGTTTGCGTGCATGAATTTGCATGTGCACGCGTAATACTAATTTACTTAAACGTCTGTATGCATGGATTAGCATGCGTACGTGAAGATGTTATTCTTAGTTCAATACTATAATTTCTCGTTATTTAGTAGTTTTGTCGAGTTAATTAGGTTTGGGGTATTTCAGAGGCTGTGTCTAGCGTCGGGGCGAGCCTTACTTGCTCGTATTGATGCCCGGGGCGACGGGACCGACCTCGTGTTAATGGCCGGCGCGGCAGGTTATGTCGACGGGAGGGGCGAGGCGTGGGAGGTAGTGTCGACGGGAGGGGAAACTTGCCAGAACACCATTAATGGAGTTTTCAAGGTTTTTTCAGAATTTTAATTTGTTGATGTAGCCTAAATTAATGTGTTTTTCTACAAACTAACACCAGAATCGGATTCACAACATCAAGATCTACAACTTGCAACAAAAAAAAATTCAAAAAACTCACCAGAAAATTTTTATGGCGGTGGTCCGGCGATTTGAACGAGAGGATTCCGATGACTGATTTTGAAGGAGAGATAGTGCGTGTGTGAGAAATGAAGATACGAGACACGTCCCGTTTATATATAATGTGCGCATTTTTGACCGTTTTTTCACAATAAGTCTCATTTTGACTCGTTTTCAATATATATATATATATCGTTTTTAGCAAATACATAAAAACATATATAACTAAACATAATAAATGTAAAGTTATATGTTTTAAGCCATATTTTAAAGTTATACATTTAAGAAACGTTTAAACGCTTTTACCATCTGTTCGAACCAGTTTTAATAATCTACCTGATTATGACAACAGAAACATTATTGTGCAAAAAAAAGTTAAAACGGTACCTTATAAAACGTTTATAACTAAACATAATAAATGTAAAGTTATACGTTTTATGCCGTAGTTTAAAGTCATATGTTTAAGCAACATTTAAATGCATTTCGAATCAATTTTTATAATCGAGCTGATTATCACAACGGAAACATTATTGTGCGAAAAAAGTTATAGCGGTACCGTATAAATCATTTCTATTATGAATGTGATTAAAAAAATTGTACTGAGATGATTAGTAATTTTGTACTGCAAATAGCAACCCAGTAAAAATGATTATAACCTTTAAAATATGTCCAAAATGTTTTACATCATTATTCATTTAAATTCAAGCTCTTCAAGCACAAGGCCAGTTATGGATATGTTTGGATCAAATATAAATATTATATTAACTACATTTATATCTACACATATCAGCAAGACTTACAATTCACCATATAAAGTATAAAATGCATCAAACAATATTAATCACTACAAAACAATAATGATCCATTATTTATTCTGAAATTGCTACGACAGTAAAATATATGATTCACCATATAAGTTTTAAAATACACTATACAATAATAAAAATAATAATAATGATAACGATAATGATAATGATAATGATAATGGTAATGAATAATGATAATGATAATGATAATGATAATGATAATGATAATGATAATGATAATGATAATTGTAACACCCCCGAATAAACGTCCAATAGTACAAAGTCAAGCTCCTAGTCATATTACATAATAACTACGCAGCGGATTCTCGATATCATCCGGGTGCTACAGATGCCAACCACCCACGTGGTTGACAGACCACATCACTAATACTAGTTACGGTCTGCATGACTGGAAACAGCTCTCTACCAAAACTCATATATAATACAAGATACAATTCCAAAAACCGAGTGTCTACAACACAGTTACTAAATCATAAACCGAAAAGTACGACCCGGGTTTAGTAACAACCCATACACTAACATACTATTCCAACCTCAGATGTCCTGCCTAGATAGACTACCCCCATGATAGCCATCCCGCCTACGCTCCGTTCGTCCGGCATAATACCTGTAAAAATTTGGTTTGGGAAGGACTCAGCAAACTACGCTGAGTATGAACGTGTGTAGCCCGCATGTTACCGGACCACACGACTAGTTGGTCGAATATTAATAAGTCAATTTACATGCTATAATAAAGCAGTAAAACACACCACAGTACATCATAGTATCATACACACTTAAAGGTAGTAACATATTAGCAACAACAACCAAGCACAACGAGCTGCTAGTATCACAACAGCAATCATGTACATAATAAAAGTGTGCATAGGTATGGAATACCCATGATCCTCACTATGGGATCGTACGAGCGTTGTGTGTTTTCATTTCTTTTCTCTTGTTCTCATAATGTGTATTTTCTTTCTCTTTCTTTGCACCAGGTCGGGGGTATAGTTTAGATCCCGCGACCATATCATGTAGGTGCCAATCTTTCCTTGTCTCTTAAATGGTTACTTGTGAATTCTCTTATCACCACAATTTGGGGTACATCCTGTCCATAGCTAATCCTCCATTCCCGGATAGCTCTTTCTCTCTCTGTTGTTTTTAAATGTTACTGGCCATTGCCCCGGATACCAAGGGTCCGTCTCCCTATTCCTTTTTCCATGTTACTAGCCTCTGCTCCGGATTCAAAGGGTCCGTCTCCCTATGCCTTCCAATGTTCTGGTCTTTACCCCGGATACAAAGGGTCCGTCTCCCTATTCATTCTCAATGTTACTAGCCTCTGCTCCGGATTCAAAGGGTCCGTCTCCCTATTCCTTTTTCCATGTTACCAGCCTCTGCTCCGGATTCAAAGGGTCCGTCTCCCTATGCCTTCCAATGTTCTGGTCTTTACCCCGGATACAAAGGGTCCGTCTCCCTATTCATTCTCAATGTTACTAGCCTCTGCTCCGGATTCAAAGGGTCCGTCTCCCTATTCCTTTTTCCATGTTACCAGCCTCTGCTCCGGATTCAAAGGGTCCGTCTCCCTATGCCTTCCAATGTTCTGGTCTTTACCCCGGATACAAAGGGTCCGTCTCCCTATTCATTCTCAATGTTACTAGCCTCTGCTCCGGATTCAAAGGGTCCGTCTCCCTATTCCTTTTTCCATGTTATGGTCTTTACCCCGGATACAAAGGGTCCGTCTCCCTATTCATTCACAATGTATTGGCTTATCATTATCTTTGATAACTCGACACCATAGTGGGTGTCTTTAGAGGTCCTCTATAGTTAAGAGGAGTTTTCCTGTTTTATAGTTCTTTTGGTTTGTTTACGAAGTTCGTTGTGTTTCATCTCAAGGATTCATCAACGAGAAGGGACTACACTACTGTGTGCGTGCAAACAATATGCACAATAATAGCAAGCAGGTAAGCAAGGAAAATAATTAATCCATTCACATGCCTTACACAAGCTCACAACAGACAAATAAGCACGGTAAAACAAACATTCGTTTTCATGCATTAGTCTTGTGGTCATAAACAAACAAGGCACACAGCACACAAGGCAAACAAGCCGTGTAACACGGCAACATACGAACCACACATGTCCATACCTGGATCAGAAGCAAGTAGTCTCACACACGGAGTTCTGGTCGAAGTTCGCTACGGCCCTAGCGTTAATTGCAAACAATGTGTCAGTTTATGATTTCATGGGACAACCTTTGTGACACACCCCCGAATTATTAAATTATTATCGGGTGTTATTTCCTAGATAAATTGTTAGATGCTTAGTGTATATAAATTCCTAGAACTTCACATGCCCTCATTCATGGCTTATCTTACTCCTAGGGCACTCACAACTTGTTATATATGTTAACTAAGTCTTTTGTTCCTTAGTCAATGTTTACAAGTGTTTTTAAGCGCTAGTTATGTAACAAGTTTATATAACATGTATACAACATGTCTAATGTGTATGAGTAATATTTTAACCCTTGTATAATGATAACATAGATCATTGAATACCCCTAAAGCTCATTTATACAGCAGCTCAAACGTTTCTAAATTTTGAGACATTGTCTAACGTCACCCTTAAGATAGTAATTGATGTTTAACATTTTTCGCTCGGCTATGATTTAGATTCATTATTAACCCATCACCCCAACCTTAGCACCTTGGCGGTTATCATACTGAACACTAATTCATAAGACTGACACAAAACTCTTGTTTCAAACCTTACCGACTCCTACTCTTAAAGTCCCTACTGATGTCTAAGCTTCCCCAAAACGTATCGCCAGTCTAGTTGAATGTATTAGCTATGGTTTGGGTACTTTATTAACCCAATCCAATACTGTTAACGCCCCCTGTAAACTAGTTACACAGCACAATCAAGCATTGCAAATCTGAAGCATAACTGAAAAACTGGGAAATGGAGCTGATTTGTTCTCTTATCTCTCTTCCCCTTTTTGTCACCGATCTGACTTCTTAATTGCCCTGAATTACGTAGCCCCTTAGTTGTGGGCCTTAATAAAATTTTATCCTCAAAGTAAAACTCCTAGAAACATGGTTAATGTTTTAGTCCTACCCAGGTTGCGTTGATAAAGCTCATCTTTCTCTCAATTCTTCCTGCGACCAGATTGACATCACAATTTCTAGGAATTTCCAGTCAACCCCTAAGTTCCTTTTAAGTACTTTGACTTATACCATATTCGGCTATACTTCCAAGATTTGTTCCTAGCCGTTTAATTAATCATTCCCAGCCCATGACCTACGCCACCCTTCCTCACCATATTGACACGTCATTTAGACACATTTGCAAGCCTTAACTCCCCTTAGTTCGCCTAACTCCATTCTCGGTTTGTGTATGTTCTTCGTTCCCATCCCTTTTAAAATACTCCTTAAAGCTTGTTATACAGAACCGGTATTATATGTAGAATACCGCAAAGCTGAAACAGAACTGATATATAGTCTCTAATCTGCTCTCCGTCTGTTTTTTTTCTTTTGTCCTGACTTACAGTTCTTCCCCCAAACGCTAACTCAGTAGGTTAATTGTGTTGTCTTGGTTTTAGCTTTAACACATTCCCGGAAACAACATGGTTAACACCTCTCAAAACCCTATACAAAGCATCTGAAACTGAAGGAAAACAGACCTTGAACTGATGCACATTCTCTGTTGTTATTTTCCTTCTGTCTTTCTTTTGTCTACCTATCTGATTTCTAATTTATCCCCACAATACTCACTTACTTAGTTAAGTGTTCTATCATGGCTTTACCCTCCAACCAACCCAAACTCACATAGGCAGTCTCTCTGAACACTCACAGAAACAGAAATCTAAAATTCTGGAAAGTAAGTATACAAAACAGAAATTACAAATTTCCGAGCAGATTAACAGGTTTGACAGTGGGTTGTTAACAGCAGATTGCGCTAGTTTCCCCCTGGCTAAGTTGTACAGAATTGCCTGGGCCTTTTACCAGCTCTTTAGTCGTGGCCTTTAGTCCCCTATTACTTGCTGTTAAATTATCAGATGCTTAATACTTCCTTCATACAAGCAAGCATCGGTCACTGGTTCCTATTTCAGTTTTAAAACCCGACAGAAACTGTGCACTTCTGTTGCTGCTTGCTTGTGGTTAGTTAAACTGACCCCTATTTTTTCTAGGTATATATAGACTTCCACAAGAGTGTTAGGGATGTTTTTGATTCATTAGCAGCCCAGTGTAACCATTTCTAGCTCATTCCTCCAGGATTTGACTTGCGTGTTTTCAGCATTAATCATGCAGGAGTTTACACATTTGAAACCCAATGTTTTATGCATTTCACACTTAACACCTACGCTGGATTTTTAACTCCTTAAAACTTGTTATTCAGCCTAGTAAGCATAACAGATTGGCAACACACAAGATTATTAACACACTATGACCAATGGGACTTCTCACTTATTTTCGGTATCACTCTTGCTTGACCGTAAGCATTTTAAACCTATAGTGTAGCTACCAGTTCGCCAGTACATTCTCATCACAGCGTACAGAGTTCCCCAGTTCACTGTCACCAGATTCATCCAGATACTACAACCAGAATTTATTGACACAAGATCAACTCAGCTTTAGAGTATAAGTTTAGATTAGTTTTCCTCCTCAAAACAAATCCAAGCCAGCACAGTTATTCCTACTGCAACATATTTATACTGACATTAAGGATTTCCGTAGCTGAAGCCCAGCTCTCGCATTCTTCTACTGTCATCTTCTCCTTAATCTCACTTTCTAGGCACTAAACAATTTTATGATTCTTTCAATCTGTGTGCAGATTCGGTTACGGCTTAAGCAATGTTTTAAACACCATTCGCACCAGATTTTTGAATCACATGCACACAATTTTTTTTTTCCAGCTCGATGTTACCAGATTTAACAAGGCAACCTCAAACAGAAACTTTTACTCCAGATTAAACATAGTTTTAGGGTATGAATTCATGCAAGCAAAAGGTTAGGCAGAAAGGAAGGTCAAAACTCATTTTCTTTCGGACATCTAAAAACAGAGAGTAGAGGAGGGGTTAAAGGTCACGGTTTTCAGTCTCTTACCCTTTTTCCTTTGAGAGATCTTGGAGGAGACTCTTTGTTGTTCAACGATTTCCCAGAGATACTACCCGTAGGTTTGCATGCTATTTGTATACGAAGGGAAATGCAGAGGATCAGATAGATCAAATAAACAGTTTCGGACAAGGGAAAGGAAACAGAAAGAAACGAGGCATTAAAAGAGAACCGGTAGTGTTCTTACCAAGGGATGGTTTTCGGACCGATTTTTTTTTGGTTAACTTTGGAGGAAGTTCGGTGCATTTTCTGAGGAGGTTCTTCCCAGGGAACTTATGTACGAGAGCAAAGGAGAGCAGTTGAGTCAGTCGTAAAGCTTCCAGACATGCCAAGCAGGGGAACACAAAAGGGAATGAAAACCATTAGAGCTTCGGGTTGGTGTTATTACCTTTCGAGAGTTTCTGGAGCCGCTTCTTGCTCAAGAACCTTTAGAGATTTGGACAAGAAGGTAGCATGCAAGGTGGAGGAGGTTAGAGAGACTTGAGCATGGCAAGTTTCGGACAAAAATGGGACAGAGGAAAAGGTGGTAGCAGTGAGAATACAACCTGGTAGCATTTATTCGCTAGACTTGAGCGAGAATGGAGCCAGAAGTCCCACCCATGGGTTTGCATGCAAGGTCCGAGCTCGACACAAGCAGAAAATTAAAGGCTTGAGCAAGGATTTTAGGCAGCAACAAAAACAAGGTAAGAAGGAAGGAGTGAAAGAAATCTGAATCGGTCGTATTTACCTTGCTGTTTGGTCTAGTGTCATTTCAGGTTCTGGGATTTCACCCGCTTCGGACATGCAAGGAAAGATCAACGGGTGAGTCATGGTGAGATTGTGAAGGAGAAATAAATCGTCAAGGAGGAACTGGGATTTCCGAGCACCGATTCCGCAATGGTAAGAGAGGAACTTACCGCGTTCTTGCAACTTCGTGATGCAACCCGTCGAGTAAAAGAGAGGGAGTGAAGGAGTTTAACTGCGCATCTCAAACTCAGCACAAAGAGAAATTCGGGAATTCACTGGGAGAGGTAAGAGGCTGAGTGGGTTCCTCAATCGGGCATACCAATACGAGAAGGAAGGAATACCGATTTAAATCGTATAATGAGGGTATTAGTAATTAGGAAACAGTATAATACTTGGGCTGAGTGGATAGGTAATTGAAAGTTATTGGGCTTAGCAGTATTTTCAGGAATCACAAGAGAGGGGGCTAATTAATTGTTAGTCTGTCTATATTACCATACGTATAAGTAGTGTGGCGAGTCACTAAAGTTAAGGGGTACATCATATTATCGAATAAGAGCACCAGCTCAATCGGTAAAGGCATTCAAAGCAGGTATGAAAGGTACCGGGTTTGAACTCTGGCGGGAGTGTACTAGCTCTCTTTTTTTTTGACAGTTATATGCATGCCCATAGTATATATGTGCAACTATATAATACGTCGCGTTAATAATTCCTTACGCGACTACTTTATTTTGTGACGTTATTAGTCATATGTATGTATATGATATATAGATATACACCCCTTTTTTTGTGTGCGTTTAGTCACATGTATAACGGTGTCATGTTTCCGAACATGTATATACCAAATTTAATTGTTCGCACATTATTATAATTTAAACTTCACTAGTTCGAACTGCTAATTTTCCGGGGTATTTCAGCCTACCCCCTTAAAGGAACTTCGTCCCGAAGTTGTTACTTCTTTAACTGATGTTTTCCATTCTTGTTAATCCTAGGGATCAAGTCCCACCTTTCATAATTCTCGCTACCCGAGTGTGTTCATAAGCACTATGCCACAATAATGGCTTCTCACAAGTTTTCATAATAGCCCAAGAAGCTAGCAATGTGTATAACATGCTAAAGTGCAAGCCATGGCACACAACATTCATTCATAGCACAAAGTACATCCAATACAGTACACACACAATTCTGCACAATTCATACACACAGACCTACCAACCAACGTGTGGTTGTAGGAATACACATAGTCAATTTCCAACCAAGGTCCACAGTTCTATTTCACCATTTGTGCTTATAAGCACCACGCCACATCTGTGGCTCAATCATACTGTAATGTACCAATAATATTTATGTACTACACTCATATCAACCAGGTGAACAAGTCATTCATTCATGACTCCCATGCATTCAAACCAATCCACACACAGTTCACAAACATAGTAACCCAAACAACACCACAAAACGAGCAATTACCCATTAGAAACGCAACGCGCCTACCCCCCTTAAAAATGGATTACGCCCACGTAATCCCTATTATACTCTCCTAGAGCCTTGGTTCAAGATGTGTTTAATTCTCATTGGGCATTCTAGTTCCTATGCAATGTAACTCACAAATATTCTCATCAAAGGTCTTGACCATGATAATGATAATGATAATGATAATGATAATGATAATGATAATGATAATGATAATGATAATGATAATGATAATGATAATGATAATGATAATGATAATGATATGAATAATGATAATGATAATGATAATGATAATGATAATGATAATGATAATGATAATGATAATGATAATGATAATGATAATGATAATGATAATGATAATGATAATGATAATGATAATGATAATGATAATGATAATGATAATGATAATGATAATGATAATGATAATGATAATGATAATGATAATGATAATGATAATGATAATGATAATGATAATGATAATGATAATGATAATGATAATGAATGATAATGATAATGAATGATAATGATAATGATAATGATAATGATAATGATAATGATAATGATAATGATAATGATAATGATAATGATAATGATAATGATAATGATAATGATAATGATAATGATAATGATAATGATAATGATAATGATAATGATAATGATAATGATAATGATAAATATAATGATAATGATAATGATAATGATAATGATAATGATAATGATAATGATAATGATAATGATAATGATAATGATAATGATAATGATATGATAATGATAATGCTAATGATAATGATAATGATAATGATAATGATAATGATAATGATAATGATAATGATAATGATAATGATAATGATAATGATAATGATAATGATAATGATAATGATAATGATAATGATAATGATAATGATAATGATAATGATAATGATAATGATAATGATAATGATAATGATAATGATAATGATAATGATAATGATAATGAAAATGATAATGATAATGATAATGATAATGATAATGATAATGATAATGATAATGATAATGATAATGATAATGATAATGATAATGATAATGATAATGATAATGATAATGATAATGATAATGATAATGATAATGATAATGATAATGATAATGATAATGATAATGATAATGATAATGATAATGATAATGATAATGATAATGATAATGATAATGATAATGATAATGATAATGATAATGATAATGATAATGATAATGATAATGATAATGATAATGATAATGATAATGATAATGATAATGATAATGATAAATAATGATAATGATATGATAATGATAATGATAATGATAATGATAATGATAATGATAATGATAATGATAATGATAATGATAATGATAATGATAATGATAATGATGATAATAATGATGATGATAATGATAATAATGATGATGATAATAATAATAATAATAATAATAATAATAATAATAATAATAATACACCACAAAACAATAATGATACACCATGTAACACCCCTACTACGCACTTAACGTCAATGAAATCGCAGCGAAAAAAGAACTAAACAATAACTAAACGATTCGGTGCTACAACGCCGTCAACCACCCACGTGGTTAACAAGGCAGAATAAATACAAGTGTACCGGTCTGATGATCAGACTCCCAAGCAATAGGTACTAACATCCGCACATATATACATAACCAACATACCGAGTATTTAATACAAACTGTCACTGTAAACTGTACCAAAATATAACGCCACGGGAGCACAGGCGCATCCCGGGCTCAACATCCAAAATAATCAAAAGTAATTCTACAGCCTAGAATCTACAGCCATTCCGCTTCCTCGATCCTCATCCTGCAGTAAAAATATGGAGCCCCCGAGGGGGTCAGCAACCCTTGGCTGGTATGGTTAACGCGCAGCCCATCGGCTACCGGGATACGCGCAACTAATTGTCATGATGACATGGCATTCATTTTAACATAGAACATATACATATGGCATGGCAACATCATTGCATAGCACAACATCACATACACAGTGGATACACTTTCCACAATAACAAACCAAGAAGGTTAAACAACATAAGAAGCCTAGAGAATGGTTCACTCTCATGTTAAGCTTGTAACACACACTCATTACCGTTCTGTTATTCGAACGAGTAACTTAAGTCACAGATGGTTCGGATATTGTGACCCGAAAACACCACACAAACACATGTCCCCACTAAACCGATCATAAGCCAGAATAGGTAAGCTTTGGAGGAAGCTAGCGGGAGATCGAACGCCAAATAAAGGAGAACAATCTTAACAACATAAGAGTCGAATCTGATACAGATATCTACTCTTAAACTTACATGCATGACCGGACAACCGGATTCCTCACTCCCCAGTTAGCACTTGTTAGAAGTTCAATAGTGGAACTTAACAACAATTCACAAGCAAGTGGTAAGTCGTGTTAGACACACACAGGGGAAATGAGTCACGTCATAACATCACAATAATATGAACAACTGTAAACTCATTACATGATTAAGTCTTATAACGTCAAAAACATACAGAAAAACAAACAACACACAAGCCGGTGTAAACCGGTAGGCAACAGACTGCAAGAAAACCATACCTTGGTCCTTGCTTCGATTGATTTTCACCGTAGGCCACTCCTATACATAGTTAAGAATGTCGGTTAATTAACTTACTTAACTTCAAATTTACTAAGTGTTTAACATGGTTCTATGACATGTTTTAAAGCCCAAACTTATCCTTAATCACCTACTTAATACCCCCTAGGGTTAACTACTTAAGCCACACTTTGTTTGTTTTTTTTACAAGTTTTGGTCCGACCGAACTTACCGACCGACCTTACACAAGGTCGGTCCATTCCAGAGCACACCTTACCGTGAAAAATTCTACTCCGACCGACCTTGCAAGTTCGGTCGCAAGTTCGGTCTATTCCCGAGAGTTTCTTTCCTTTGAAAACTCAGGCCCGACCGATCTTGGCAAGTCCAGTCGTATGATCGGTCGATTCCCGAGACTCACCTACGTACAAAAATTCAGGCATGACCGACCTTGTAAGTCCGGTCCCAAGGTCGGTCTATTCCAGAGACTCAATCCGTACTAAAAATCCATGCCCGACCGACCTTGCAAGTCCGGTCCCCAAGGTCGGTCCAGTCCAGAAACCATTTCTCGCAGGGTAAACTGGGCTCGACCGACCTTGCAGGTCCAGTCCCCAAGGTCGGTTTGCTCCAGACCCTTGTTTAAAATTGCCCATTTAACTCCAAACTTCCCCACATATATCCTAGTATGTTCTAACCTTATTTGGGCACTTCAACACACCTTAAGACCTCCTTTAAACTCCTTAAATCATTCACTAAAATCCTCCTCAAGCATTACACAAATTCTTATAAAAAGGTTTACACTTGTAATGTTTTTCACTAAGTTTCTATGTGGTGTTTCATACCTATAACTTCCACTATTCCCAAATGTTTTATGAAATACCCCAAACTTAGATATGGTGTTTAAATGATAAACCAAGATATAAGAAGGCTAAATAATGCCTTAGAAACATTAAGAAACATTTCTAATCAAAGAAAATATAAGGAAACACCAAAAAGAGCAGTTTAAGCAAAAACGTGCTCTAAGCTTGGAGAGACATGGGAGAGTACCCAAATATTGTTCTAAGACCTTAGTAATATCCTAATGGTCATTTTAAGTCAATTACCAAAGAAAACCAAGCTCGAAAACAAGTTAAAACACAAAATGTGCTTTAAGGAGTCTTAAAGCACGTTTTTGAAAAATTGTCTTGTAAATGAGTTTTGAATGGCTAAATGTCCATCATTACTCTTTAATTAACATGTGTACTATATAGTATCACATTTGGAAGTCTATATCAATGGGAAATCAAAAATTTCACAACAATGTGCCTTGTTTTTGATGAATAGTGAATTAATTAAGCTAGTTTAAAATAAGTCTATATAAGTGAGACATTTGGTCAACAAAGACTTAAATACCCTCATTACTAAAAGGGGGCCGGTTATTAGGAGGTGAGTCATCACCTTCATGAGTCATTAAGCAAATAAGAGAGCAAATGAGAGTTATAAAGTAAAAGCACTATTCACCTTTTACATAAATATCACTTTATTAGTTCTCTCTCTCCTCACTTCTTCATTATCCTTTGTTTTCCCACGGTTTGAACTGCTCTCTTTCTCTTCTCCATTAACGTGAAGCTCCTCTCCATGCTAGCTCCACCTTCTCTTGCACACATCTTGCTCATTTTAGCTCCAAATCCAAAACAAAATACATATTCTTCTTAGTTAGCTCAAGCTCCTCCTTTCTATCTTTTCAAAACTTCAAGAGCTTCATTTTGGTGCCAAGTCAAACCACCATTAGAGGAGGAAATTCAAGTTTGGAGACTCCATTGGCATCTCCATTCTCTTAAGGTAAAGAAAGTGTAAGAAAATCTAGGTTTCCACCATTTTCTTCACTTGACCGAAAATATATACTCATGGAACTCCATGTTTATGCCTTGTTCTAGCTTGTTTCTACTCTTCAAAGGAGAGAGGAGGTCCTTCTTGCTTCATATCCAAGTTTGTCTTGAGAAACCAAGGTAAAACAATCACATTAATACCTTAAAACATATTTTTTTAACCTAGGGTTTGTTCCTTAGGGTTAATGTGTTATCTAGTACTCATTGGAGTCATTGGATATTGGTTAGAACATTGGCAAGGGGAATCACATTGGTGACCGAGATTGAACAAAGAAAACCTAAGGAGAAAAGCTTTTAAGCTTGTGAGAAAACAAGGTAAACTACTTACCTTAAGGTGTTTTGTTGTTTAAGGGAATGAGGTGTGGGTATATGATGAGTTTAGTGTAGAGTTTATATTGGGAAGGTTATATAAAACCTAGGAGAAACAATGACTATACTTGTGAACTTGTGACTAAGGAGCACATGAGAAAAAGAGATAGTTTAAGAATGTTAAGGTGAAGTACAAGAAGCATTCTATTTCAATGGGAGCCTTGTTGAGTGTATTTGCAGGTTGAAGGCATATATATGTGGAAATTCAGTGGTTAAGATTATTGTCATTTAAGGGCCTAAGTGCCAAGAATTTTAAGTTTGAGCACTATTTGATGATGTGGTGAAGTTTTAGTGAAAATTGTGTGATAAGTGTTGTGATAAGAATTTGTGTGGTATTGGTTGTTTGATGGAGAAAAACCATGTGTTAGGAGGTACTACATACTAGAGAACCTATGGCAAAAATTTAAAGGAGAGTTTAAGTGTTTAAGATATCCTAAGGGAATTTAATGACTAAGAAAGTACTAGAAGTGTTCTATGGGTTGTCTTGATGAAAAAGAGTGAAGTTAAGGTGTTTTAATGACTTATGATGACTTAGGTATCACCATGGAAGATTTAGGAATCAAGAGAATGTATTCGAGTGTTTAGGACTTAGGCAAATGTTGATGCACAACTAGGAAGGAAATAATGTGATAATGATGGAAGTTTAGACTTGTTAAGGAACCCTAAGTAAATGTTTAAAAGAGTTTTAGATAGAGAGAGATGCTTGGGAGATGATGTTATAGTGGTGAAGAAAACATTTGGCATAGTGGTTACACTAGGTAGAACCACCACCTAGAAACCTAGAGGAAAACATTACAAGTGTTAGCATTATTACAAGGAAAATGCATAATGACTAAGGTGGATCTTGGCGGATGGTTTAAGGTATTTTAAGGAGGGCTTAAGGTGTATTTGAGGTGCCCAAATGAGGTTATAACATATTAAGATATATGAGGAGAAGTTTGGAGTTGAAAAAGAATTTAGAAACAAGTTTTTGGAGCCGACCGGCCTTAGGACCGGACTTGCAAGGTCGGTCGGGCTCTGTTACACTACCGGGAAATGTTTCTGGAATCGACCGGACTTGGGGACCGGACTTACAAGTCCGGTCGGGCGTGTTTTGTGAGAGGGAAAATGTTTCTGGAATGGACCGGACATGGGACCGGACTTGTCAAGTCCGGTCGGCATGAATTTTGTACGGATTATAAGTCTCTGGAATCGACCGGACATAGGACCGGACATGTAAGTCCGGTCGGAGTGAATTTTCCAACGGTAAAAGGGTACTGGAATGGACCGGACTTGGCAAGTCCGGTCGGTAAGTCCGGTCGAGCCTAAAAAAAAAAAAAAAAAAAAAGAAATTCCAACTTCTAAAAATGGTAATGGGTAATGAGGTATGCCCTTGGTAGGGTAGTAATGAATGGGACCCTAAGAACTTAAGGAATTAAGTTAAGATTAAGTATAAGTTTTAATGTTTAAAGTTAAGTTTGTAAGACTAAGTGATAAAGACTTGAGAGGTTATTGAATGGAAGTCCTTAGGGACTAAGTGAGTTAAGTAAGGAGCAAATAACTAATAACCTAAATATTAATGAATGTTTTAGGTTTGTGAATTGGGACCCCGAAGAAGGTTAAACAAACAACGATCGACGGTGAACGGTACAATCCTTTTCGTGACCTGCTTGCTAACGAGGTGTCCCTCGGCTTGTGTGCTATCTGTTCATTTGCTATGACTAAAACAAGATAAAGCATGCAACCGGTTATATTGTTCTCGTTGTGATTGTGTTATATTTACACTAACCCGCGAGGCTTGAGATTGTTACTAACCAAGTTTAGTACTTACTGAGTTAAGAATAAGAGTTAAGTTGATGGTTGTTGGTTAATGCCCGATAAGGCTTAGCTAGCACATGGTGTTTAAGATGTCTACTAATTGGAACTTGAGTGAGGAAACCCGGGACCGATCTCCGGTCATGCATGCTAAGGAAAAAGGGGGACGGTATCTGAATCAGATCCGCCCTCCGCTTAAGGACTTGTCTTCGGACTTGTAGCCTAGGGCCGGTTGCCGGCTCAGCTACGCTGGAATCCCGTCCAGAGTAGGTGGCATTAAGATGGTGCGGTGGGATCACCTAAATCCCAGGTTTGAATTAAGCTACAACCAATCCCTTCCAGGAAAGGTTTGTATACTGAGATTAAGATTAAGATTGAGATTAAGATTAAGGTAAGGTAAGGAACTGAGATTAAGGAAATGAGGACTAAGGAGGGGGTTACTAACCCACTTGTTAAGGGAACGCTTGAGTCGTTCATTGTTTGTGAACTATATGTGTTCATCTGTGGTTATTGTTATTACACTTCATATTATGCTTGTGTATGTAATCAATTTCCATGCTATCGACAATTAGTCGTCGTAGCCCCGTTAGCTTGGGGGCCATGAGAGGGTGTACCAGCATTCGTGCTGACCCCCTCGGGGGCTATTTTTACACTTGCAGGTAAGAGGCCCATGAGGACGCACTACGAGAGTAGGAGCGGTTAGACTTAGGTTGGGACATTTATTTTTTGAGTTCGGGTTGCGTGCACCGACTGCTTATATTAAACTGTTGTAAGTTTGAGATTACGTTTGAGATACTAGTACTCGGTTGGTTGTGGGATTGTGAATGTTGATGTTTTGAGTGGGATAAGTATTTTGGTTAAGTATTGTAAGTATTTAAGCCGGTATATTCTAACGATCAGACCGTGGCAAGGTCCAGGTGTTGTCTATTTCCGCTGCGACGTATTCGATTAAGTGTTTAGATTGCGACAACCACGATAGGCTTTGGATGGGGTGTTACAAAAAGTGGTATCAGAGCGTAGTTACGCTCTGATCAAGAAATACCGGATATAAGTAACCACTGAGTTAGGATATAAGTTAAGGAGTAAGTATTGGGTTAAGGGTGTGAGAAGTTAGAGTGAGTAGAGTCAGATGACCACTAATAAGTGTGGATTGTCTTTACCGTCTACGGACATTATAAACTTGCTAACCAAAACAATGGTGAGTACGAATCTAATGTAAGTTATGCTTGTTCAGATGGCAGGACGCCCTAGAGGAGGCCGAGGTCGCGGCAGGGGTGAGGATATTCCAGGGATACCTGGAGGGCAGACGATCGCAGAGATCGTAGCTGCCGCTTTAGGGCACATGGGCTATCAGCCTGGTGTGGGTGCACCACCTCCACCGCCACAGCCTAGGGAACCAAACTGGGTGAGAGTCTATCAGATCTTCGACCCGCTCATTTCAAGGGGGAGACCGATCCCGCCAAGCTTGAGGCGTACATCTCCGAGCTGGAGACCGCCTTCGAGACCCTTGATGTCCCTGCTGGGATCAAGGTGCGCCTAGCTGCTTTCTACTGAAGGGGGCGGCGGGCGATTGGTGGAAGCTGGTGAGGGCCGAGCATGTGGCCAACCCAGAGTTCGGCTGGGAGCAGTACACCGCCTTGCTACGGGCAAAGTACTACCCCGCCCATGTCCAGACGAAGAAGCGCTTGCAGTTAGATGCGCTTAAGCAGTCGGACAAGATGACAGTGGACGAGTATTACTCAGAGTTCACTGCCTTGCTCCGTCTTCTGCCGGTCTAGGGTATTCTGACCAGATCTTGGTGGACCGCTTCTATGGCGGGCTTAGCCATCGACTCCGCTACGGCATGGGGCCGACGAGTTACACTACCTTGCAGGTAATAATAACGATTGAAATTTGAGTAAGTGATGAATAAGATTTAGATTATGAGAAATAAGTGAGACTAATACTAAGGAAAAGCAGGAGTGCTATCATGCCGCTGCTAAGGTTGAGATTACCGTCCAGCTGAGGGACGAGGAGAATGCTAAGAGGAAGAGTGCTGGTAAAAGCTTAGAGAGTCAAGGGCAAGGAGGGTACAAGAAACAAAAGTACCAGCCTCAGGCCCAGAAGAATCAGAACCCGA